>CAUYQG010036966.1:0-14197 GCA_963574415.1 Tarsius wallacei | reverse complement strand
ATGACACCCAGGCTAGAGTGCTGTGGCGTGAACCGAGCTCACCGCAGCCTTGACCTCCTGGGGTTAAGGGATCCTTCCACCTCAGCCTCCCTAGTAGCTGGGATGACAGACATGCTACTTCACCCGGAGACAATACCGAAGGCACCATCTGTAATGATGCATTGACTTCTTCAATAATAACATTTGAAGATGCTTGCTTTTTTTTTTAATCAAATTGCCTTAAGATTAATTTTGTTTCCATCTTAGCCACTTATTTTTGAGTTGGAGTCTCATTCTGTCACCTAGGCTGGAGTGCAGTGGCATGCTCATGGCCACCACAGCCTCGACCTGTTGGGTTCAGGTGATTCTTCTGCTTCAGCCTTCCAAGTAGCTGGAACTACAGGCATGCACCACAATGCTTGGCTGCTTTTTTTTTTTTTAATTTTTTGTAGAGACGAGGTCTTGCCAAGTTGCCCAGGCTGGTCTCAAATCCCTGGGCTCAGGCAATTCTCTCGCCTTGGCGTCCCAAAGGGCTGGAATAACAGGCATGAGCCACCACACCTGGCTCAACTTAGCCACTTGTAAGTGTACAGTTTGGCAATGTGCACGTTGTTGTACGCTAGGTCTCTAGAACTTTTTCATCTTGCAAAACTAAAACTCTCTGCCCATTGAACAACCAACACCCATTCCTCATTTTCTCGCCTCCACCCTGTGGTAACTACCATTCTACTTTCTGTTTCTAAGAGTTTGCCTTTTTTTTTTTTTTGAGGTGGAGTCTCACTCTGTCACTCAGACTGCAGTACAGTGACACACTCACAACCACCCCAGCATCAACCTGCTGGACTCTGGTGATCCTTCCACTTCAGCCTTCCAAGTAGCCAGAACCACTGGTGCGCACTACCACACCCAGATAATTTTTCATTTGTTGTGGAGACGAGGTCTCACCAAGTTGCCCAGGCTGGTCTTGAACCTGTGGGCTCAGGCAATCCATTCGTCTCAGCCTCCCCAAGTGCTGGGATTACAGGTTGAGCCACCGAGTCCCACTGAGTTTGACTTCTTTACCAACTTCATTTAAGTGGAATCCTGGGGTGTTTCTTTTTTCGTGACTGGTTTGTTTCACTCAGCATAATGTCCTCACGCTTCATCCATATTGTAGCAGGTGAAAGGATTTCCTTCTTTTAAGGCTGAGCAATAGTCCATTGCATGCATATGCCATATCATTGTTATACATTCATCTGCTGACATTCAGGTTGCTCTCACCTCTTAGCAATTGTGAATACTGTTGCAATGAACATAAGTGTAGAAACTTCTCTTTGAGATCTTGCTTTCAATTATTTTGGGTAATAACACAAAGGTGAGATTTATATAATTCTATTTTTAATTTTGTGATGTACTTTTTTTTTTTAATGCAATGTGCAAATTTATTTGCAGCACCCATTATGATAATGAAACAAAATTTAAGGAAGTAACAGTTAATAGTGGCCCTCAGAGGAAACTAATTTACCTTCTATTTAAAACTTTATGGTATATAAACATTACATAATAATGCTTCTTAACCGCCTTTTGTCACAAGAATTCTCACTAAAGTTTCTGGAAATAAGTCCACATAAGAATTAAATATTTAAAAGGTGAAATATTCCTTATTTTAACTTTAGGAAGATATTTTTCTTTTTCAATGTTAAGAAGCACTTTAGTAGTTTTAAAGCAAAAGCTATTAGAGCCTAAATAACTAAAAGTATACTCCTGAGTTCAAGCTTACAGATAAGTCTTTCATAAGAAGTTCTCAATAAAATATCCTCCCTCCCATCCTCCTGCCCCAAATCTTGCATTGTTTCTTACAAAACTTTGCTTAAGAGTAGAATTATATCCAGGCAGATGTATATGCCATACAATAGCAAGAACAGTAAAGGCCAACTAATGACTTTGGGTATTAAAAATAGAAGACAATTAAAATGTACTCAAAAGTTACGTTAAGAAAAGCTTTCACAGGGTAATATTGAAACAGTCACAAAGGTTAAGAAAATACTGATATTTCGAGACCTGCCTGGGCAACTTGGCGAGACCTCATCTCTACAATAAATCAAAAATTAGCCGGGCGTGGTAGCGCGCGCCTGTAGTTCCAGCTCCGTGGAAGGCTGAGGCGGAAGGATCGCCGGAGCCCAGCAGGTCGAGGCTGCAGTGGCTCCAGTCTGGGCAATAGTGAGACTCCAACTCAAAAAAAAAAAAAAAAAAAAAAAAGAAAGAAAATACTGATATCAAAGTACAAATGGCTACAATGTTAAAATAGACAAAAACTACTATACAAGAGCCTCTTTTAAAATAAAAAATAAAGAACATAACACATGAGTCAGGATGATTTTCCTGTTCTACTCATGGATTTAGTCTTTTATCAGGTTGGTTATGTGACATCTAGAAGAGTTTCTTGTGACATCTGATGAAGTCTCATTCCAGCTTTGAAGGGTAGGTCTTCCCCGAGGAACCTCTCGATCCTGGTCGCATCTTGGTCATTGTCCAATTTCAAAGTAGTGCAATATCGCCGTGATGTGTTGGGGCATGGAGACGTATCCCGTGTACAGCGCCATCCCCACCATGGAAACCAGCATGGAATTGAACAAAGTCAGCTCCCAGGGAGGGCCCCAGCATGCAGAGCGCCGTGACCAGCAGGTACTGGCAGTAGAACCAGGACATCTGCTTCCAGGCCCGAGCCAGGGCCACCTGGGCCATGCGCCTCCCGCGGTGCGGTCTCGCGTCAGTGTCTGATGTACCTCCATGGTGTTTTCCATTATGGCTGCACCATTGCACATTCCTACCCACAGTGATCAACAGTTCCAATGTCTCCACACCTTCGCCGACACTTGTGATTTTGTGTGTGTTGTATGTGTGTGTGTATGATAGAGTCTATCCTAATGGGTATCCTATACCCATGACCTCATTGTGGGTTGACTTGCATTTACCTGATGATTAGAGATGCTGAGCATCTTTTCATATGCTTGAGACTATATGTATACCTTCTTTGAAGAAATGTCTATTCAAGTCCTTTGCTCTTTTTTTTTTTTTTTTTGAGTTGGAGTCTCACTTCATTGCCCAGGCTGGAGTGTAGTGGCAGGCTTACAGACACTCCAGCACCAACCTGCTGGGCTCTGGCAATCCTTCCATCTCAGCCTTCCAAGTAACTGGAACTACAGGTGTGTGCTACCACACCCAGCTAATTTTTTGTTTATTGTAGAGAGGAGGTCTCACCAAGTTGCCTGGGCTGGTCTCAAATCCACGGGCTCAGGCAATCCACACGCCTCAGCCTCCCAAAGTACTGGGATTACAGGTTGAGCCACCGGGTCCAGCCCTTTACCCATTTTCTAAATTGGGCCATTTGACTTTTTGTTGTTGAGTTGTAGGGGCTCTTTATATATTCTGGATATTAACCCCTTATCAGATACAAGGCTTGCAAATATTTTCTCCCACCTATCAGTTGCCTTTTCACTCTGTTGATTATTTCCTTGGATGCATAGAAGGTTCTAAGTTTGATAGAGTCCCGTTTGTCCATACTTGCTTTTATTGCCTGTGATTTTTGGGTCATATCCAGTAAATCATTGCCAAATTCAATGTCATGAAGGTGTTTACTTCTAGGAGTTTTGTAGCTTTAGGTCTTGTAGTTTAGAGCTTTAATGCATTTTGAATTAATTTTGGTATTTTATGTAAGGAAATCTCTAAATGGATATCTAGTTTCCCCAGCACAGTTTTGTTTTGTTTTGTTTTGTTGAGTTGGAGTCTCATTCTCTCACCCAGGCTGGAGTGCAGTGGGGCACACTCATGGTCACTGCAGCCTCGACCTGCTGGGCCCAGGTGATTCTTCCACCTCAGCCTTTCAAGTAGCTGGAATTACAGGCATGTACCTCCATGTCTGGCTAATTTTTTTATTTATGGTAGAGATGAGGTCTCACCAATTTGCCAAGGCTGGTCTCGAACCAGTGGGCTCAGGCAATCCTCTCACCTCAGCCTCCTAAAGTGCTAGGATTATAGGCATGAGCCACCACACCCAGCCTAGCACTGCTTGTTAAATAGACTATCCTTTCCCTATTGTGCAGCAGTAATGCCTTTGTCAATGTCATTTGACCATGTATATAAGGATCTATTTCTAGACTGTTTATTCTGCTCCATTGGTCTATATGTCTGTCCTTAGGCCAGCACAGTGCTGTTTTGATTACCGTAGTTTTGTAATTTATTTTAAAATCAGGAAGTATGAGGCCTCTGGTTTTGTTTTTATTTCTCAAGATGGTTTTGGCTGCAACAGTATGTTTTAATATGGTGTTCAAATATTGAAAATAAGAACCTACTCTCTTCTGCACTCATCATAGCACATATACCACAGCCCACGGCATTGAATTCTGTCTCCACATTTAATGAAAAACAGTGTATCTATGGAGAGTAACAGAAAGGAAAGGTCTAGAAATTATTTCATGCAAAGAACATTGAGGAAATATGAGCCATTTAATCTAAAAAAAGAAAACTAAAGGAAACGATTATAGCCATGTTTGATTATTCATTCAATCATGTGTTCATTCATACAAAAACATTAATTGAATTCTTACTATGCATTATGCATTCTTTATTCTGCCTTCCTATTCATATCTGATATTTGGCCTATCTCCTACATCACCTCCTCCAGTCTGGGTAAACTATTAACTTTCTGGGTAGGAAAGAAAACTATCTCATTTTTAAGCCTAGGCTAAATATTTTTGAATGAATCTTATTACCCAGAAAAAAAAAAAATCCCACACTAATGCTTTTGTCTCGGTTTAACCAAACAAAAATTAAAAAACAAAAACAGTGTTATAGGTCTACAGATTCAACACAATCTATATCAAATATTCCTGCTACGTTTCAAAAGACACTATTAGGACAAGGACAAAGCAAACAATCGGCTAGGACACAATATTTGCAAAACTCACATCTGGTAAATTTCTTGTATCCAAGACCTACAATGACATGTTTACAATTCAATAAGAAGGCAAACACATCAAAAAAATGGCCACCAAAAACGGAATAGACAGTTCACCACAAAAGATACACGGATAGCTGGGCACAGTGCCCGTGCCTATAATCCCAGCTACTTGAGAGTCTGAGAAGAGAGAATTGCTGCAGCCAAGAGTTCAAGGCTATAGAGAGTTATGATCGTGCCACTGCATTACAGCCTTGGTGCAGAGTGAGACCTCATCTGTAAAAAATACATACATACGTATTTTTAAATATATATATATAAATAGCTAATAAGCACATTTTCAACATCATTTGGAAAAGACAAATTACAGCTATAATGAGATACCATTTCACACTGACTAGAATGGCTATAATTAAGAAGACAGACCATAATTAATGTTCAAAGGGAAACGAACCCACATACATTACTGATGGGAACGTAGAATGGTCAGTCACTTTGAAAAGTAGTTTGACAACTTCCTAAAAAGCGAAATATCAATTTACTCTATGGCCCAGCATTTCTACTCTTAGGTATCTGTCCAAAGGAAATGAAAGCTTATAGACACACACAGGCTTACACACGATTGTCCTCAGTAAGCATTATTCACAATAGCCAAAAATTAGAAACAATCTACATGTCCATCAATTGATGAATGGATATATAAGGTATGATATCCATACAATAGAATACATTCAGTAATACAAATAAACAAACTACATTTGTTATATTTCCACTGGATTAACTTCAAAAACTTTATGCTTGACTGGGTGCAATGGCTCATGCCTGTAGTCCCAGCACTTTGGGAGGCTGAGGTGAAAGGATTGCTTGAGTCCAGAGATTCAAGACCAGCCTGGGTGCCATAGCAAGACCTTGTCTCTAAAAATAAAAATAAATGTAAAAACTTCATTCTCAATAGAAGGAGCCAGACACAAGAGACAGAGACCATATATATATTGTATGCTTCCATTCATATGAAATATACAGAAAAGGAAAAGCTATAGAGATAGAAAGTGGTTGCCTGGAGCAGAAGGAGAAGAATCCAGGATTAACAGTAAATGTGCATGAAAGATCTCCCTGGGATGGTCAAAATGTTCCTACATGGATTCATGGTAATGGCTGCACAACTTGATAAATTTACTTTAAAATCATTAAATTGGATGCTTAAAAAGGATGCGTTATGTAATATGCAAAATGTCTCAATAATGTTTTAAAAATATATTTAGACAAAAAGAAATCCCTGTGTTTTGTCCTCCAAAAATCAACCTGACCCCCAAATTCATATGGAAATTCAAAGACCCAGAAGAAAACAATCTTGAAAAAGAAGAATAAAGATGGAGAACTTACACTTCCCAATTTCAAAACTTACTGCAAAGTTCTGGTAATCAAGGCAGTGTGATACTGGCAAAAAGACAAACATAAAGATCAATGGGGCAGAATTGAGAGCCCAGAAATAGCCCTTACGTTTGTGACCAATTGATTTTTGGTAAAGGTGCCAAGAAAAATCAATAGGAAAAGAATGGTCTTTTCAACAAATAGTGCCAGGACAACTGGGTATGCACTTGTGAAAAAATAAATGTGGATCCCCTCTCACACTACACACAAAAATTAGTTCAAAATGAATAAAAAATCTAAACATAAGAGATAAAACTATAAAACTCCTAGGAGAAAACATAGGCGTAAATCTTCGTGAGTTTGGTAGGTAGGCAATAAAATAACAAATTGGACTTAATCAAAATTAAAAACTTCAAAAGACACTATTAAGTGAAAAGAAGCCAGGTATGTTGGCTTGTTCTTGTAATCCCAGCAACTCAGGAGGCTGAGGTGGGAGGATGGCTTGAGGTCAGGAGTTTGAGACCCCTGGCAACAATAGTGAGACTTGTTTTTAAAGAAAAAAAGAAGTGAAAAGACAACCCACTGAATTGACTAAAACATTTTCAGATCATATATCTGATAAGGAATTTATATTCAGAATATATAAAGAAGTCTTAATACTCAGTAATAAAAAGACAAGTGATCAAATTTAAAATTGGGCAAAGGTTTTGGATAGATATTTCTCCAAAGAATATATACAATATGCACATGAAAAAGATGGTTAATATAATTAGTCATTGGGAAACAAAAATCAAAACACACCTCCCAGAATACATAATAAAATTGGCAGTGACAAGTGTCAGTGAGGGTGTGGAGAAATAGGACCCCCATACATTGCTGATGGGAATACAAAATTATGCAGTTTCCCCCTTTGGAAAACAGTTTCTCAAAATGTTCAACATAGAATTACCATGTGACCCAGCAATTCCATTCCTAAGAACTACCAAGGAGAAATAAAGACAAATAACCCCACAAAGACTGTGTGCAAATGTTCATAGCAGCATTATTCACATAGTGAAAAAAGTAAATAACATACGTCAGTGGAAAATGGATGAAAGAAATAGAAGAATGGAATGCTATTCACCAATGAAGAGGAATCACAGTACTGATATGCTTTGACATGGATGATCCTTATAACATGAATACATCTCAAAAACACATTTAGTGAAAGAAGCTAAACACAGAAGAACATGTATTGTAGGACTCCGTTTACATGGAATGTCCAAGAAAGCAAATTTTTAGAGACAGAAAGAAGGTTAGTGATTGCCAAGGGCTGGGCTGGGAATGGGGAGTGACTGTAAATAAGTAGATTTCTTTTTGGGGAGCGGAAATGCTCTAAAATTGTATTGTGGTGACAGTTTCACAAAATCGCTTAATTATAAACTTACAATAGGTGAATTTTGTGGTATGTATATTACATCTTAGTAAAGCTGCTAATAAGAATAATAATTCTTAGCTGGGCCTGTAATCCCAGCACTTTGGGAGGCTGAGGTGAGTGGATTGCCTGAGCCCACGGGTTCGAGACCCGCCTGGGCAAGCAAGACCTCATCTCTACAATAAATCAAAAACTAGTCAGGCGTGGTAGCGCGCGCCTGTCGTTCCAGCTACTTGGAAGGCTGAGGTGGAAGGATCATCAGAGCCCAGCAGATCGAGGCTGCGGTGGCCAGGAGCAGCCACTGCACTCCAGTCTGGACGACAGAGTGAGACTTCAATTCAAAAAAAAAAAAAAGAATAATAATTTTTAAAACCTGTAATTAGAAATTAGATAACCTCATCTAAAACCTTCATTTTATAGATGAAATAAACGAGGTCTAGATAGGTCCAGTGATGTGCCTGAGGTCAGAAAGGCAGCTATTGTCCAAGTAGGAACTAGAGTCCAGGCACTGGGGGGGTTAGCATAGTCACCAAGTCTCTTTTTGGCATGGGCATTTCTTGACCACTTAAGTAGGAGGGGTCACCTTTTAAGCTGATCTTATAAAACTGGGTACATTTCCTTAATGGCCTTTCGTTACAAATGACCACTATCCTTTGTCTCTGACTGGACCACTGGCTCCATGAGACGGGCCCCCTTCTGGTTTTGCTCATCATTGTATCTCTATTGCAGAGTCCAGGAGTTATGTAGGCTCTCAATAAGTATTTGTTGAATGAGTGAATAAATGAATGGACGGATGGTCCTGAGCCACAGTGTTCCCAATCGTCACTGTGAAGAAATGCCCCAAATGGAAGCTTCCCCCGTCAGAGGCTGGGTGACTCCCTGCACAGAGGTCTTCAGAGATGCACAGGACCTGCTGGTAGCAAGGTGGAGCTGAATGCTTTATTAGATTTCACGGTCATGACAAATAGCATCTTTAGGTTGGAAAGAGGGGCGTTCACAAAGGAAAGGCCCACTTGATCTTGGCTAACTGCATGGAAGGGAGAGAACTCCTGAGACCCTCTTCTAAGAAAAAAAAAAAGCCAACCACCTTGTAAAAAGCTATAGACCAGGGACAGCTAACGTAAGAGCTTCACAGGCTTTGCAACTGCTCAGCTGGTTACTTTTGTTCTCTTCTGATTATGGGTTTGAGGAGGGGATATATCATAGGGAATGGGAGAATCTAGGGTTACACAGTTTCCAAAGGTGAAATATTTTTAAATATTTTTGTTCATCACCCCAATCTTAAGAATCATAGAAAATGGCCTAAAATAGTTGGACATAGAACTTCCTACCACAAATATGAGATTATGATTGATTTCTGCTGTTGACAAAACAACGTATTTGTCACTGCACTGGCAATGCAATGTTGCCGTTCCTGTTCCCAAGGAGCATAGGGTGTCACCATTCCTGTTCCCGAGAAGCATATGCTATCAGGGGAGGATAGACAAGTATGTTGTCAATGATGGCACAGAGTAACAAGTTCTGAATCCATTCAGGCTCTTGGGGTATAAGCATCAGATGCTAATCTGCCATCTCAGGCAAAAACAAACTTATGCAAGGATGTTAGGCAGCTCATAAAACTTAAGAAAAAAAGATGAGGAAAAAGAAATAACAGAAACTTGAATAGCTCCAAGGATCTAGGGAACAGGAAAGAAGAGTCTTTTCAAGGCTCCCCAGTTGGAATCAATCAGCTCTAGCATTTCCCAACACTGTGTCAGTCACTCTCATTCAATTCAAATTCCAGGAGAGTTTGATTGATCACATGCCCGTCCCATTCCCAGGGAATGCAAGGCAGCTTCACCAAAAATCCCACCAAGACTATGCATGGTGGGGAGGGACCACTCTCCAGAGGAAAAATGAAATGCTGTTTTCAGAATAAGAGCAGATACAAGCTATGAAATATCCCCATGAGGAGCCAACAGGCCAAGGCATTATGAGGGCCCAGCCCTAACCAAATGGTGAAGAGTTTCAGTTGTTTCCAGAGCAAGTAACATCTAAACAGAGACTTTTCTGGGAGAGATTTCTGTAAAAAGTCTTCCGATCACATCTACAAACAAACAAAATTAGACATATCAGCATCTCAAAGTTCAACGTTTGTTCTCTTAAATAAATTCTATATCTTGGCGTAGTCAGGAGAAGACATAGAAATTCTTAAATAAATCAACATTTGATAAGAAAAAGAACAGCCCAGTTATGGTTTATGATGTGCTAACTGTGTTCCAGAGGTTATGACTGAGTTTTCACTTAGCCTTCCATGAACTGGTGAGGCTGCACTAGATCCTTATAAAGTAGAAACTCTTACTTTTCTCTAACAAATGGAAAAGTGTAGGCATGGATTGGACAAGAAACTGGCTTAAAACACCCACAGCAGGTAATGCCTTAGGATCTGAACTCAAGCTGGTCTGACTACAAAGGCCATATTTAAAACAAATATGCACTAAAAACTCCCATCGTCTTTGCTATAAAAAATCAATTATATGTTCTTTTATTAGCTGTGTTGTTGTTCTAACATTCAAATTAGTTTAAGTTGGTTTATTTATATTTGAATTATAATATCGTTAAAGCTGTAAAAATCTAAAACAAAAAATTCCAAACTTAAAAATTAATCTTAGGACTCTTACTTTATACCTTTTGCAAAAATTGACTCAAAATGCATTAAAGCTTTAAACTATAAAGCTTAAAGCTGCAAAAATCCTAGAAGCAAACATAGGGCAAAAGCTTCATGACATTAGATTTGGCAGTGATTTCTTGGGTATGACCCCAAAATTTCAGGCAACGAAAGCAAAAATGGACAAATGGGGCTCCATCAAACTGAGTACTTTCTGTGCATCCAAGGAAATATTCAACAGAGTGGAAAGGCAATCTACAGGATGAGAGGAAATAATTGCAAGCTATGTATCAGATAAGGAGTTAATATCCACAGTGTATAAAGAACTCTTAAAAATCAACAACATAAAACCCAATGACCCAATTTTAAAATGGGTGAAGGATTTGAATAGAAATTTCCCCAAAGACGATATCCATATGGTTACAAGCATATGAAAAGAAGCTCAACATCTTTAATCATCAGGGAAATGCAAATCAAACCACATTGAGGTAACACCTCATACCCATTAGACTAGCAACTCTAAAAACAAGCACCAGAAAATAACAAAGTTGGCCAGGATGTGGAGAAATTGGAATTCTTGTGCACTGTGGGAAGGAATGTAAAATGGTGCAGCCACTATGGAAAACAATATGTAGATTCTCTAAAAATTAAAAAAAAAAATAACTATCATATAATCCAGCAATCTCACTTTTGGTTATATATTAAGTTTATGAATTCATCCTAGGAAAAGTGCTACATACCTCATTGTCAAATATCACTACAATCACACTCAAACTACTCCCCTTGGGAAGCTATGCACTGATGCCAGGGCTTAGTCCACCCATTAAAGCAATTTGGGAACTCTTTTTTCTGGAATGGGCATTAGGCTGTTTTCATATTACCCTTGATGTCCTGAATGTCATCAAATGTCTTCCTTTCAATTTTTCCTTTATCTTCAGGTAAAGAAAAAAGTTATTGGGGGCCAGATCAGGTGAGTAGAGAGGGTGTTCCAATACGGTGATTTGTACAGTGCTGCCAACGTAAGCACACAGAGGCAAATTCATGAACTTAATTGTCAGACCTCAACAAATAATGACAACAGCTCTGATGGCCATTCCAGAAAAAGAGTTCCAAAACTTCTTTGACAGGTGGCCTAGGCGCTGGCGCTAGTGCATAGCTTCCCAAGGGGAGTCCTTCGAAGGTGACCATAGTAATATTCAGCAATGAGGTATGTAGCACGTTTTCTAGGATGGTTTGTGAACCTAACTGTCAGACCTTGTAAATCCAAAATAGTTGAAAGCAGGATCTCAAAAAGATATTTGCACACCCATGTTCATTGCAGCATTATTCACAATAGCTAAGAGGTGAAAGCAACCTAAATGTTCATCAATAGATTAATGTATAAATAAAATGTGGTACATACACACAATGGAGTATTATGAATATTTTTTAAAAAATAGATCATGGGGGAACTTGACAGCAGCAACAGCAACAGACGAGTCAGGTGAGTCCAGATCTGATCCATCCTCTATCAGTCTGTGGGGCATCTGACCCACATTGAGAACAACCCTACCAGCTTGTACTGAGAGTGGAAGGAACAGGCTGGAGACCGGAGCTGCTCCTTAATGTGGAGGTGGCAGCCAAAAGAAAACTGGAGTTACAGAAACTGCTGCAGAGAAAGTTTTCCTTTTTTGTTGTTTTATTTTGTTTTGTTTTTTGTTTTCGTTTTTTTCTTCTTTGTTTCTGTTTACATTTTCACACTTGCTTTGTTTCTGTTATTTTAATTTTTTTTTTTTTTTTTTTTTAGATTTTCTGTTTGTGTAGGGGTATTTTTGAGGGTGAGTACATCAAAAGGGGCTTTGCTTGTTTGTATGATTGCCTGTATGTTTTTTGTTTTTTTGTTTTTTCTGTCTTTGTTTGTTTCTCTGTTGATTCATTAGGTGGTACACCTGTTTCCTTCTTCTTCACTCTCTACACCTTCCTTTCATCATCCGCCTTCCTTTTTCCATTCTTTACCTTTTTCTTATCTCATTTTGCTTTCAGGAAGCAAATATGCACCTCCATGCATGGACAGATTGTAAGGTGGTGGGAAGTGGGTACTAGGAGGTCCACACACCTGTCAGTGGATACTGGGATCTGCAGATAGCTTCTGAATCACGGCTTCCCTTAAAACTGCAAAAAACACAGCCCCCAACCCTTAGTCCAGCTTTAAAGTTGAACAAGTCAGGGGATCTACATAAGGAAGAATAGGTACTAAGCAAACAGAAGTAAAAGCTATTCCCTCTATCACTGAATCACAGAATTAAAGAAGAGGTTAAAAAAAGAGGGGGAGGGGGAGGAAAACCTATACAAATGAAGAAAAACCAAAGGAAGAATATGGGTCTCATACAGACCCCTGGGAAAACAACTGAGAATACAGACTCCAGAACTCAAACAATGAAGAGACCCCAGAATGACTGGTCTCAAACCACAAGTCCAGATATCAAGATGTTAATAGAGAGAATAAATAGAAATGAGGACAAGAGAAAGAAGGAAGGAGTTGATAGCTGAGATAACAGTAATAAAGAATACAGGGAATGAAATAAATAACAAACTGATAAGCATGGAAAACAGAATTAACCAAGCAGAAGAAAGAATCTCAGAGCTTTAGGACCAAAATATGGAACTAGCTCAAATTGTTAAAAACATAGAAAAGAAGTTTTAAAAGAGAGAACAAAGCCTCCAAGAGATGAGCAATTATATCAAGAGGCCGAATCTAAGACTAACTGGAATCCCTGAGGCAGACAGAGAGACAGAGACTACCCTGGAACAAACATTCCATGAAATTATCCATTCAAACACAAGAGATTCAGAGAGCCCCTGCAAGACAACAAATGAGAAGAACAACTCCTAGACACATAATAATTCGCTTACACAAACTAAGTATAAAATAAAAAATCCTAAAGGCAGCAGGAGAGAAAGGTCAGACTTCCTACTGGGGATAACCAGTTAGAATAGCGGCAGACCTATCTACGGAAACACTTCAGGCTAGGAGAGATTGGAGTTCTATCTTCAAAATTCTCAAAGATAAACAATTTCAACCAAGAATTACCTACCCTAAGTTTCATCAGCGATGGAGAATTAAAATCCTTCCCAGACATTTAATACCTAAGAGTATTACGCTGCCTCCAAACCAGCTCTACAAGAAACACACAAGAAAGTATTAAACACAGGAGAAAGAAAAAAAGAACAACAATGCCCTTCCCAAGAATGCAGAAAAAGAGATTGAAAACATACATAAATCAACTCAAAAATCAAAAGAAAGACAGCAAACAAATAAATAAACAAATGGCAGTGGCAACAACAAACTCTATAAGAACCCCATGACAGGGACAAACTCTCACATTGCAATAATTAACCTGAATGTGAGTGGACTGAATGCACCACTGAAAAGACATAGAATGGCAAATTGGATAAAATATCATGATACAACAATATATTATCTCCAAGAGACTCATCTCACCAGAAAGGATACCCACAGATTCAAAGTAAGAGGATAGAAGACAAATTTTCAGGTGAACAGAACACAAAAGAAAGCAGGATTGTGATCTTAATATCAGACAAAATACCCTTTAAGCTATCAAAAATTTAAAAAGATACAGAAGGTCACTACATAATAATGAAAGGTTCAATCCATCAGCAAGAAATATTCATCCTAAACATATATGCACCTAACATAGGAGCACCAACTTTCACAAAGCAGCTTCTAGGTAAACTATTGATTCTAACACTATCATAGGACTTAAATGCCCTACTAACAACCCTAGACAGATCATCAAGACAGAAAATCAACAAGGAGATCCGGAACCTCAATGTGATGCTTGACCAAATG
>CAUYQG010036962.1:0-43515 GCA_963574415.1 Tarsius wallacei | reverse complement strand
GGCTCAGCCTGTAATCCTGCGCCTTTGGGAGGCTGAGGTGAATGGATTGCCTGAGCCCGTGGGTTCGAGACCCGCCTGGGCAAGCGAGACCTCATCTCTACAATAAATCAAAAAATTAGCCGGGCGTGGTAGCGCGCGCCTATAGTTCCAGCTACTTGGAAGGCTGAGGCGGAAGGATCGCTGAAGCCCAGCAGGTCGAGGCTGCGGTGGCTGGGAGCGGCCACTGCACTCCAGTCTGGGTGACAGAGTGAGACTCCAACTCAAAAAAAAAAAAAAAGAAAGAAAGGACACCCCATTTAGCAAATGGTGCTGGGGAAACTGGCTAACTGTATGCAGAGAGATAAAAATGTACCCCTTCCTCTCACCACATACAAAATGTAGCTCGAGATGGATTAAAGACTTAAATCTTAAGACCTCCGACTATAAAAATCCTAGAAGAAAGTCAAGGAAACAATCATCTGGACATTGACCTAGGTATGAATTGACCAAGACCTCAAAAGCAAAGGCAGCCAAAATCACAATTGACATATGCAAGCTAAAGAGCTTCTACACAGCAAAAGAAACCATCAACAGAGAAAAGAGACAATGGAATGGGAGAAAACATTTGCAAACTACGATCCAACAAAGGACTAATATTCAGAATCTATAAAGACTTCAAACAAGTAGACAAGAAAAAAAGTAGCCCCATTAAAAAGTGGGTAAAGGACACGAACAGACACTTTTCCAAAGAAGACATATCAGCAACCATCAAACACATGAAAAAATGTTCAACATCACTAATCATCAGAGAAATGCAAATCAAAACCACAGTGAGATACCATCTCACACCAGTCAGAATGGCTATTACTAAAATGTCAAAAAAAACAGATGTTGGGGAGAAAGGGAAAAGCTCCTACACCGTTGGTGAGAATATAAGTTAGTTTAACCCCTATGGAAAGCAGTTTGGAGATTTCTCAGAGAACTAAGAATAGATTTACCATTTGACCCAGCAATTCCACTTCTGGGTATATGCCCAAAGGAGCATAAATCACTCTACCAAAAAGACACCTGCACTCATATTTATCACAGCACTATCCACAATAGCAAAAAACATGGAACGAACCTTGATACCCATCAATGGTGGGCTGCATAAAGAAAATGTGGTACATAAACAACACAGAATACTATGCAGTCATAAAAACGAACAAAATCATGCCATCTGCATCAACATGGATACAGCTGGAGACTATCATTGTAAGCAAATTATCACAGAAACAGAAAAGTGAATAGTGCATGTTCTCACTTATAAGTGAGAGCTAAACACTGAATATGCATAGGCACAAGGAGGGAAACAACATTAGGAACTCCTAAAGGTGGCAGGGAGGGAGGAGGAAAAGGGCTGAAAAACTGCCCATCGGGGACCATGTCCACCACCTGGGTGATGGGCTCAGTAGAAGCCCAAACCTCACCACCATGCAATATACCTATGTAACAAGCCTGCACATGTACCTCTTGACATTAAATAATAAATTAATAAATAAATAAATGTCCACCGTCACTAGAATGCATTTATTTAGTTCATATAGTACTTATTATGTGTCACGCACTGCTCTAAGCACCAGGTACCGTTCTAACTCTTTACGACATTAACTCAATTAATCCCAATAATATTATATGGTAAGTACAATTATTTTTCCCATTGTCTTCGGGAAAGATGAAACTGAAGCACAGAGAAGTAATTTGCAAAGGTCACACAGCATGCAGGTAGGCAGCTGGGCTCTAAGTCTATGCTCTTAGATACTATAACATGCAGTCTTGCTAGGGAAATGCGAATTCAAACAAGACACCATCTTCCACTCAACAGGTTGGCAAAAAATATATATATATATTGGTAATAGCAAATACTGATAAGGATGTGGACACATGAGCATCTATGAATTGTCTCAGCCTTTCCAGAAGGTAATCCCACAGTATGCACTAAAATTTATAGAACACAAAACTCTCTGCACAACATTCCATTTCAGGGACTCTGGCCTATAGGAATGAAAGCTCCAGTAGATAAAGGTCTATGTGACATTGCAGCATTGTTTGTGATGATGACAAAACTGGAAGTGGCACAAATGTCTATCACAGGAGCTATGGTTGAAAAAACCAAGTTACATCTACACTATGGAATAGTATTTGGCTGTTATGTGAGTCTACTGTATATCTACTGGTCCAGAGACAGGTGCAATAATGTGTACACTACAGACTCATTTCTTTTTTCGGGGAGAATTTTTTGAGCATATTTAACAGTTACCTGACAAAGTAGGATAGAGCAAAGAAGACTATTAACTTCTACGTATATTTATGAATTGTTTGATTTTTTTAAATATAAGCTCATATTGCCCTTGCAATTTAAATATCTAATTAAGTATGATAATGATAAATGTAGATGTGATAGCCTAGAAAATATGTTTTAAATCTTCAGCTCCACTTCGAAAATTGTATGAAAAATATAGCTTTTCAAACCAAATGTTGAAACCTCAGACTTATACTTATGGACACCTCTTGCCCACAGGCATTGCTACTCACAGTTTTCAGCAATTACAGAATAAAAATTAGTTTTCTTTAATGGGCGTTTCTGACAACAGAAAGCAGAAGGAGTAATTTGCTCATTCATTTACTAATGGTATAACTAACCAATGAAGATTAATATAAATTTTTTTAAAAATCAGTGTATGATCTACAGTCTCTCTTTCTGTTCCTTCGAGTCCACACTCAAGGTTAGAGAGAATCCACACTTAGAAAGAAAGTAGGGAGAGTGTTGAAAGGTTTAAAAATTTCCTCCTCCTTTGATAAAAATAAGACTTGATGCACATTTCTGGGACTTTAAGTCCCTCTCTCCATGGTCTGCGTCATCCAAGGCTTAAAGAGGTGGAGTTGAAACCTGAAACAGTGGCTGACGATGTTGGAGAGGAGCGAAAGGGTGACAAACAGGAAACTGCCGGCACCATTTGATTTCGGGTGTGTTAACCACAGGTCCTTCCTAGGCTGGTGAAATTTAAAGTGCTACTGCCATCTTCAGGAGCTCCCCATTGTCATATGAGTAAAGCCGCAGGTTGAATTCAGCCTCATAACCCTCTCTCCAAGACTTCAAAGCTGCAGTTAGAAAACAGACACACCAGGTGACTGCTAAAATGAAGGTCGCCTAAGACCACACGCAGCTTTTACTGTGTATGTGTAGTGTTACATAATGATATGTTTCTCCCTCTGAGAAGCCAGGTGAATTAAGATTTAGGATTCAGGCAACCCCCTCAGATCCTCTCTTGCTCTGAGAGTTTTTCTGTCCTCTCAATAAATCCTGCTTTCCAAAAAAAAAAAAAAAAAAGATTTAGGGTCCAAAAAAGAGCATGACTGAGAAGTAAGCCAAGACTTTAAAAAATGGAGGGGGAGGGCGGTTGCATTATACCGAACACTATACCGTTCTGGATGCCCTTGCTGGCTCTGAAGCTCACGGAGTCCCGGCGGAACACTTGCTCAATTTGCACGGCCAGCATTAGGTTTAGAGAATATGTGGTCACAAGGACTCTGTGGGCTTCCATTTTTGCCTTGTTTATCGAGTGGTTTGTTGATGAATGCTAAGCCTGTCTCTCTTCTCTGATTGCTTGAGTCGTGGATAATTGATAAGAAAGGCCACGTTGTCCAACAGCACTCTTCACATGAAGCTCCACTTCTTTCCTCAAGATAACTCTACTTTGCTGTTTTGTGAAGAAAAATTAATTAAGCCCTAAAACAGAAGTCAGACCATTACATTGTCTTCCTTTGTTGTGATTAGAGGTGCTGAGCCCACAGATGGTCTGGGAAATCCATGAGGACATACACATCCCTGGTAGCCCTCAGGGAGGCAGCAGTCCAATCCATGACACCACAATGTCATCCTCAAAGGCTCTGTTGAGACACCGAAGTTTTCCTATAGCTCATTTCACATTGGTTCTTTTTTGTTTATTCACCATTTTAAGCCATCTTAAGTTCTCTGGCAAGTTGGAATGTATCCTTCCCGGGACGATTTTGGCCCATATTATCAAAAGCAGAGAATAAATCCCTTCGAGTTCACCTTTAGAAAAATATTTCACATCATTTGAGGAGATAGCCAAGTTCTCCATTGCAAATCTAGCAATGAAAAAGTGTATATGGAAAGAGAGGATCATAATATGTATCTAGTGCCGTGATGGACATGTCATCAGCAAGGCACTTTAGACACTTTGCTGTATTTGGAAGATTGTCCATGTTGTCTGAAATTTTCCCTAGGAGTTATTCGTTTCTTCAGCAAAGACTTTCTAAGGGCCTATTAATATGCCAGGTAGTCTGCTAGGCACTTCTTAAGTGTTATCTCTTCGTTCTTCACGATGGTTCTGTAAAGGTCATACTTCTCCATTTAGCAGATAAGGAAGCAGGGATGCAGGCAGTTTAAGTAACTTGCACATGGTCACGTCAAATCAGAACTTGCGAGTGCCTTACTCTTGTGGCTATCCTACCTGTACAATGGCATCACCAAAGTTCGGGAACAGCTTTCTTCCTGGGCTCTTTCCTGCCTACTATGATTATGAAACAGTCACTCGATGAATATTTGACTCATTGCTACATTGTGAATGGTGAATTCTAATAATACAGCACTTAGAGAGGAAAAAAATAAGTCAAGCCTAAAATTAGACTATAAAACAAGCAAAAGTTATAAAAATGGAAAGTATGACCCAAAGCATATTGAGCTATGCCACTGGGGGCATTGCTGACTTCTAAGTGGAAAAAGAGCAGGTGAACAGATTGCACGTTGGAGAAATACCATAACCTGAAGATAATTTTGAGCCTATCCACAACACCATTTAGGGAAAAAAAAAAAAGGTAAAAACCTAAAACATGCAGAAATGCATTTAACCACAATCCGGCACAGGGGATGGGTGGGGGGACCAAGCTACAGATTCGAATTTTTATTTCTACTTTACATCCAATCCTTACTACATCTGACCACTCAAACCTTGAAACGGGAAAACAAATGATCCTTTGCAAAATTTACCCCATCTCGTTTTATGTGTAACATTGTTACTATTTCTGGCTCTCAGGGTCAATAGCCTTAATTCAATGTTAGGGCAAATCTGGCCATGTTCAATTTCACTGCACTCGCTACTCTGTCTGTTCCTCCTACAGAGCTCTAAATGGCCTCAGACCCAGAAGTTAAACAGTGAAGCCACCATCTCAGCCCAGTGCCCTCAGAAGTCTCTGGTGCCACTACACAGCTGCTTACAGCTTAATGAACCACTGTTTAGTGCTCTGCTAAATGAGGTTGCAAAAAACAAACCACCTCTAATGGCATCAGCCTTTCACTTGAGGAAAGGAGTTCTCATCACTTACCAGTCGCCACCCTGAAGGAGAAAAACACCCCCCAAGACCTCTGCGTGGCAAAAGTAAACCCGCGTCTCTTCAGGGAGCGGATCTATGTCTTCGCATGCTGTTCTGATTTTCTGCTCCGGCGGTCATCATTAATATTAACGCTAAATTGGAAGGCAAGGCATTGGGGTCCTCAGGCGGAAAGTCAACACAAAAGGCTAAATGGGAATAAGCCAGGATGGGTGGTCCAGACTTAGAGCTAACAACGATGGAAACTGCATGTTGTGCAAGTGCTCTTGGACTCAGCCTAAAAGCAGTGGAATCACTAGTCCTGTAATGATTATATATACACAAAAATGAAAAGTTGAGAAAATGGTTCAGGTTTTTGTGTAGGGACGGACTCCATACTCAAGGGGCCCTCTGCCCTAGACCAGCTAAAATCATTTGTCTGAGACTCTTGCTGGAAACTGCCCAGACAGGATGAGTGTTCGTTTTTTGGTGTGTTTTTTTTCTATCACCTCAACATCAACATGTCTAGAATAAAACTCATCATCTGTGGCATCCCCAGCCACATCCTCCTTACCTCACTTGATGACATCTCCATTATTCCGACATCTCCAGCTTCAAACAAGAGGATCTCCCTACCCCCTCCCTCAGCCCCTACACTCGATGTCATCTGGTCTTCCTTAGTGAGAACTGTTGATGGAAAGATGCCAAATGCTGTAAGGTATTTTAAGATGGTTTATTCTGGCTAATACGAGTGGCCTTAGGCCTGGGGACACCTATTCTCAGGAGGTCCTGAGAACGTGTGTCCAGGGTGGTTGAATTACAGTTTGGTTATATACATTTTAGGAAGGCAGAAATTATAAAAACCATAAATCAATACATGTAAAATTTTCATTGATTCAGCCTGGGTAGGAGGGACATTTCTAAGCGGAGGTTTGCAGGTTATAGTTGAATTCAAAGATTTCTAGACTGGTAATTTATAATTCTTATCTAAGGAATTTTGGACATCAGTAGAGGACAGGGTGCCCAGAGTCTGGGAGTCTCCAAGAGATGGCTTTGCAGGATCATAAAATATTTTTATTCCTTCTTTATCTGTTAGGCGGGGTTATGGCAGAGTCAGATTGGAAACAGTCTTCATCACATAGGTGAGAGGGTAATAAAACTCCGTCTGATGAGTCCTTATCAGGCGTGACTCTCCAAGCCTCTTAGTTAGGAATTCAGAAAAGAAAAAAGGTCACACTTTGGTCCTCGAGTCCATCTCATCATCCTTCTATCTGTCTTTCTCCTTGTCCAGACTCTCATCATTGTACCTCTAGTCAAACATTCACTTGGCCCCAACCAGTCTCCTGATCTTGCCTCTTGCACCCTAAAGCACAGAGTCATTTTCCTAATGTGCCATACAATTCCATTCAAACCTCATCTGTAGCTCCCAGGTCTTCAGAGTGAAGTTCTGACTTAGCCTGGTGTTCAAGGCCTTCCATGATCACCCCAGCGTAGGGCTCTGACTGCTTCCCCACTGTGCTGACACTGCTCCAGCCAGATCAGCCTTTCTCCCTGTCCCTGGAACAGGCTACATGTGTTTCTGTCTCTGTACTATGATTCAGGCTAGTCTGCCTGTCTCTTCTCTTATGTAAATCCTGCTTCTTTCCAAAGACTCAGCTTCTCAGAACCACGACCACCTTCTTGGTAAACCTCCCAGCTCATCTTTCTGAGTTTCTTTCTTCTAAATACTATTTATTTACGTCAAATTTTCCAAACGAACTTATAGTTAACTTCTGCAGAGACTCCTGAATATGCCACGCATTTAGCACTTTTCATAATAGTGGCTAACACATAAAGAGCTTACTATATGCCAGCCTCTATGAACTGCTTTCTTATATTAACCTATTTAAAATTCACAGCAACTCTATGAGGCAGGTACTATTATTATCACCCTTTTGCATATCAGAAATTGACAGTTTATATAACTTGCCCAAGGTCACCCAGCTAGAGAACTGAAGAGCCAGGATTTTGACCCAGTCCTCAGCTTCAGAAGCTATTTTATTTGATAGATAACCTTCTATTATTCATTGACTTTTTAGGTCAACTCCCGTCTTCCCAACCAGATTCTTTCAGGGTAGTTGCTATGTCTCAGGTCTCATTTATCCCTTCCTGTAGCTCGTATACAAGTTCCTTATAATTTGCTGACCATGTGTGTCTTAAAGTCGTCTTAAATTCTTTTGGAAAAAAAAAGGTAGAATATAAACAAATAAGCAACTATGGAGGTTTCTTGCACATCAATCTCCCTGAGAATCTATAAGCAGAACTTGTGAAGACTATTGTCATTTTCCTTGAGTTATATAGTCTGGAAAACTTGACTTACAGAATGTATTCACTTTAGAATAAGGGCTTTAAAGTGAATCCATGTTGTCCCCACCCCACCATACACACCAGTCTCCAGTATGACATTAAAAAGTTTTTCACAGAGAAAACAATTCCCAAGAAAATAATCCTCAAATGCGTTAGATACAGAAATTATTGTTGAAGAAGATTTGGGGAGGGTAGTCAGACTCTTGAAATTCTAGTTGTAATGTTATCCTAAAGGAACGTTTTGCAACAGTTAGATCTTTAAAACGTATCATTCTAAGCCAGCACAGTGGCTCATGCTGGAAATCCCAGCACTTTGGGAGGCCAAAGCAGGAGGATTGCTTGAGCCCAGGAGTTCAAGACCAGCCTAGGCAACACAGTGAAACCTCGTCTCTACAAAAAATTAGCCAAGCATGGTGGTGCACACCTGAAGTCCCAGCTACTCGGGAGGCTGAGGCAGAAGGATTGCCTGAGCTCAGGAGGCCGAGGCTGTGGTGAGCTGTGATCATGCACTCCAGCCTGGGCAACAAGTGAGACCCTGACTCAAAAATAAAATGTATCATTGCCTATGAGGTCAGGAACCTTGTCTGAGATCACATTTATATTGTTCAAAGCACCTAGCATGCTGATAGACACATATTTGGTCTTTAACAGTTCCCTGAATTGATTTCCTCAATTTTTTTGGTCATCACCAATTACCTTTCCCGTCTTTCCCCAGAATGTCTTAATTTCTCCCAAGCCTGTGGATCGCACTCCTCAAGCCTTCCAGCTCCTGCTGCCTGTTCTCTTTGTGCCTCTTGTCCTGGGCCATTACACTGTCTACTAGAGTTGGCCTGTAATACCATCTTTGCCAGCAGGGGCCGCCATTGGCCACAAGATTTGCCAATTTTCAAAATTCCCCCAATCTGAAACCCAGGTTGTGCAAAATAGTACAGTGCCTAATTTATCGACTTGGCAGGTTTGAAGTGCTATAAACTCAGTTACTTAAAATGAGTGACACTTGTAATGTGCTGCACAGTTTTAATGAGCAGAGCTCTACTGCTCTATTAAGACAACAGGAGACCACATTGAGAAAGCAAGCAGCAAGAATGTGAGGTTAAGAGAATAACGGGAAAACCAGTGGGGACAACACGTTCCACAAGCAATTGTCTTTCTCAGTGACCCGTCTTAGTATCTTCCGTATCCAAACTTCTCCATTTCTACACAAGGTCAGTGCTTTATCGCCTCATATAAAAATTTCTCCAGTATCTGTATGTCTTTTCTCCTTGCTCTTCCCACTCCAAGGCTGTGCATTGCTGGAATATTCTTCCTAGAATGACACTGAAAACCTGCAGTGTTGCCCCAGTGCCACCTTCAAGGCAGCCCTCTGCAGTGTGGCACACCAAACCCTATACTCCAGGCTCGAGTTCCTTGTCCGCCTTACCTTCTATTGTTCTCAAAATCTCCACTTTGATAAGGCATGGAATTTTATTCTTCCTGGTAAATTAAAATCGTTCTCACCTTAGTACCTGTGTGCCTGCTAATTCGCACACCTGAAACACCTTCCTTCTTTTCTAAACCCCTTAGTCAACATTATTGCTATATTAATTTCCCAGGAGTAACTAAATGCATGGGATATTGCTGGTTCATGTCGTCCCTTCTCCAAGTATTCCTGGGAACATCTGGAATATAGGACAAGCACTCCATGACAAGACAATATTAATGAAATACAACACTGTATAACACATCAAGCATTCAGTGAGTAGACATACATATAATTCCTGGGAGATATCAGTCAGCACAAGTCCTCTGTGCCCACAGTCATTTTTGCATTCCCAGCTGAAATGTGATTTTTGAAGCAGCCTCTTTGCCTTCTCTGGAGTTGACTGCATGAGCAGAATCTCAGAGGTGACCGACAGAATCCTCTGCTCCACTTAAAACACCATCTTTCTTCTCTGCCAGCCCAACCCGCATTTTTCTAACCTCCTGCCTTCCTGAAAGTTGCAGGCTACACTATGTTGCTGTCACCCCACTAGATCGAAGGCACACAAATCATGGCTTCCACTAATTTCACCAGAGGGAGGGCTGCCACCACGAATATCCCCTTTCCCATATTTTCACATGCTGACCAGATTCACTTTCCAACCCCAGTTCTTTAAAGGTCTCTCTGCCCACTCTGTCAGCCAACCTCTGTCTCTTCTATGATCCATTCCTGATTTACTGTTTTTGAATGAAATATGGTCTATTCAGCATGAGGAATCAAAAAGTTTAGGTTTTACTTTTAGCTCTGCTACTTTCTACATGACATGTTTGAACCTCTGTTTCTCAGAGGTAAAATAGAAATGATAATGATAATTTCTACAAATTCAAGAAGTGAAGTCAAAGAGAATACTGAATGTGAAACATTGAAAACTATAAAATGCCGGATCTGAGTAAAATGGCATATATTT
Organism: Tarsius wallacei; assembly: GCA_963574415.1. NCBI lineage: Eukaryota > Metazoa > Chordata > Mammalia > Primates > Tarsiidae > Tarsius > Tarsius wallacei. The sequence continues at coordinate 33,391 of CAUYQG010036962.1, read as the reverse complement.
CTGTAATCACTCAATAGCAGTTACAAACACTGATAGTTTACCCCATGAGGCAGAGACAATGTGAACAAAGCTAAAACCCTGGCAGGAAGGAGGAACTCTCTATACCTCCATAAGCTAAGAAATAAGACTTTGTCCACCAGCTCTGTCTGAATGCCATCTAGTGGACACAAAGTTTTTGTGAGAACAGAAGTACTACAACCACAAGCCACGGTTCATAAGGCATTAGCCTGTCGGTATAGTCAACACGCAAGGTAAGCTTTGGCCCTAGCAGGAGACAAGTTGTGGCCACCTGTGAGGTACGATAAGAAGATTGCTGGGGAATGGCCCAACTCTGAATCATTTCCTCCCCCCGCCCCCGCCCCCCACCACACACACACCTCATCACGCTCCAAATTTCATCATTAGGGCTTCATGTATTTTTTTCAAGCATGGAGGGTTTTTAATATGCAAATGTCTTTTATGAAAATTAAAAGGCCCATGGGCAAACAAGTCCTGTCATTCCAGACCTTAGCAGAGTTTAGTTGAAGTTAAAGAATAGCCAGTTCTCACAGGAACAGAAATTGAGCCAGGCAAGAGAAGTGGAAGGCCTTGGAGAGTCTTAAGAGGGTCAAAGGGGAGACCAGGGGAGCCAAGGCACACTCCACACTCATTCAAGTTCCGCTTCCATCAGGCCTTGCTAGCCAAATGTTGTTCAGCTGACTTCAGTTCTTCTTGCTACCTGCAGCTTATGCTCAGCCTAGATGGCTGATGAGGCCCATGTTCAAGCAAAAGTGGAAAGAACGTGTGTTTTTTACATTTCAAATATATCTCTGAAGTCATCTTGGCACATACAGAGGCTGGGGGCGGGGAGGCGGGCGGGAGGGGCCCCAGCCTTATGGGTTGAGTCCAAAGCCCGTGGGGCTTCCCCTCAGCCGCCCTAGCTTGGCAGCCGTGCTCTGGAGACATGCCTCTGTGGAAACGTGTCGGAGCCCTGCTTAGCTGTGTCTGCTCCTCCTCAACATGCTTCCTTTTCTATCTACAGTATTTAGGAAGATGAGAGACAACGCTGCGAAGAACACAAAGGCTTTTGCAAACTGTCGCTGGCTTCACATCCAAAGCTGTCGCTACCGGGGTTGGATTTAGCAACTTGGCATTCGCTTGGTAGGACCACCCCTGTTGGCAGCCATCTGGAGTCTTCTGGAGAATTTTTAAAACAGCACAGCTTGGAGCACATTCTGTAGTGGAGAAATCCCTGGTGTTCAATTCGGGAAGCCTGGGTTTGCGCCCACCACCAGTAGCTAAGTGACCTTGGGCCGTCCATTGCCCCTCCTTGGACCTCTGGGGTCCGTTTGTTTGTTTGCTTGTTTGTTTGTTTGTTTGTTTTAATCAGTTAAATGATTTGTCAACTCCCTGCAAGATCCGAAAGACTAGGGCAGAAGTTTCCAAAGTGCGGTCACAGGACCAGCAGCACCAGTGTTACCTGGGAACTTAATTAGAAACATACATACTCAGCCCCCACCTTAGGACTTGAATCAGAAACTCGGGATAGGCCATGCAATTCATGTTTAGAAACCCCCAGTAATTCTGATACCCCATCACATTTGAGAACCACTGCTGTAAGATGTTCTCCTTCTGCTGTTTTCTGCCTCTCTGGGTGTGTCTGGGCAACACTGACTTGCAATTGGTCAAAGGTGTGCTATAAGTCCAAGCAGACATTCACTTGCAAAAGGCAACTAATCAGACAGCCAGAAAGCTCCAAATCAGAGTGTGGACAGGGACCCTGAGGGAGAACCCTCCCTTCCTTCCCCAGGCCCTTCCTGGGCCAAAGTTCCAGAAAGTCCCAAGACTGTGCTCTGAGACTGTCTGTAGAACAGACACCTGTCTGGCTGTGTTCTCTCTCACAGCACATTTACAACGTCAAAAGTAGCAGGAGCAAAAGTGGTTTTTGTTAATGATCCCAACCTCTTTTTTGACTAGTTTTGCCTCTAATCCCCGTAGATACTTGTCATTTAGTGCTGGGTAAGGAGAATTACTTTCTTCATTTTAGCTTTTTGTTTTTCTCTCTGTCTTTTCTGACAGCTCTTCATTTCCTCTAAGTTATCAGGGACAACCTGCAAGTGTGGTGCTGGGTTGCACGAGGGAACCGTTTCCTAGCAACAGCCAGAGCCTGCTGGGCCATTGTCTGAGTCACTAGCTCCTGTCGGGCAGCTTTTGATAAGCCTTGTTACTTACAGAGAAACCCTCTGTGGACCCCACACCGGGGCCTTCGTGCATGTCTCCATCGAAGGGCGATGGGTTCTATAGAGAATAGATAATCCATAGGATGTAAAGAAGGACATAAATAGGTGCTCTTTAGCTTAAGCTTAGTGCATCTTGCTTCTTGGATATTCTTAAGGGTGTTGGAGAGGAAAATAAGAGCAGAGGGAAAAAGAAAGGAAGGGAGAGAGGAAAGAAAATTTTTTTTTTCAGTACACATCCCCTGAGCCTCTGCAGTGTACCCTTTAGCTAGATACTGGAAAGGCAAAATCAAATAAGACATGGTGCTTGCCCTCAGAATGCTCAAAGTCTGACAGGGAAAACGGTTCAGAATTGACGTTTTGTCATGACAGATGTCACCCAGGAGAAGGACTGGTACCATGGCAGAGCATAACTGCTGGACCTCATGACCCGTAATAAGGCTTCTTGTAATTTTGTAATTTTTAAATTTCACTATAAAATCGTCCTTACCACTGAGATTTTTCAAGTGTATTAGGATTAAGTTATACATGGTATAGCTCTTACAATGTGTTTGACCTCAATATCTTGACCATAGGACTGTTCTTATTCTTAGTGCTTTGTATTTGGGGCTTTTCCTCACTTTTTTGTGATAATATTTTCCAAGAGTATGACTTTTATTGATCTTTTTGCAATAGGCTTTTGGTAAATTTATCAATTTCACTCTCCTTTTAAATGTATTGATTTCTGTTTTTATTTTTATTGATTTTTCTCTCTTGCTTTCCTTAAGTTATATTGTGTTTTTATGTCCTCTTGAATTGAGGCCATAATTGAATCCACTTATTTTCATTTTTCTTGTGTAGTAATAAAAGCACTTAAAACTGTGAGTGTCTCTGATTTTAGGTTTGGCTGCTGCCATATGTCTTAATATGCACTATTGTTGAATGTTCCTATTTACTTTTATTTGCTTGATCTGTCAAAGGGATTAAAGTCACCCCTTGTAATTATGGTTCTTGAGGATTTCTCTTTGTATTTCTAAGAGGTTTTGATGTATTTGATGCCTTACTACTTAGCACCTAGAGTTCAGTGATGACTCTGTCTTTGTTATGGATTGCACCTGTAAGGGGGGGAGAGGGGAGGGAAGGGAAGGAGAGAAGGAACCCTTCTTCATCTCATTTAATGGCCAGAGCCTTGAATTCAACATCATCTGATGTCAATTTTGCGACCTCTGATTTACTTTTATTGTTCATATCTTTCTTTACTTGACATCCAGATGTGTTTTGTGTTTTGACCCAGTGTGCTTGGTCCTGGACCTGATCGCCCTCTGATTTAGTTCTAGTCCTTCTCTTACTCAGTTCTGCCTCACAGTGGGAACCCTCCAGACTCTGTCGGCTGGTTTCCAGCTAGGTTTGACCAATAAAAGAAACCAGTAGGAAAAAGGGGAAAACCAGGCTTTCTTTCCCCCTACCCCTCACAAGTTGCTTGTTGCAATAGCTACCGCTGCTCAGTGGCTCCAGCTCCCGATAGGTGGGCCTGTTCTGGTTCCATCTTCTGCCGAGAACGCTAGTAACGCTGCCTTCTCCCTTTGTCTTTCTAGTATTGAGCAGGTAGTGGCTTCCTGAGGCTGCAGTCTCCGGGCTACCTCATTGTCCTCTGTTTCGCTTCTCTGCTCTCCCGTCCCTTGTGTGCCCAATTTCCTGCATTAACTTCCTTTTGTTTTCAATATTCAGACTGGTTTCTGTTTTCCTGGGTGAACCTTGATAAACCCACTCTTCTCACTTTAGTAAGAAAATTTAACCTACTCACTTTTGCAGCAAAGACTATGGGTTAGTTTACTTAGCACCCATTTCAAACTCTTTTTTCCTCTCCTTCCTCTAGTATAAAGGCTGCAAAGCCATGAACTAACCTGTTTTGCAGCAAGCAAGGCCATGTGGTATGAGACCTAAGTAGAAATCTACTGAGGATTTTTGGAAAAGTCTTGCTTTCCAAATATAGATAATGCCATTTCCTTCTCCAGTCCTTTCTGTTTGGACACCGGACTTAATGACTAAAACTTCAACAGCCACTGCAAGCCTATGCAGGTAAGACAAATAGAAATACAGTGAACTGGGCCCTGAAATCCTTGAGACACTGAACCAATGCCAACAACTGCCAGACTTCCTGTTACATAAGGAAAAGAAAGAGCTTATGTGTTTAAACCACTAATAGTAGGATTTTCTGTTATCCTTAGCAGAATGCAAGTCCCAACTCAATATTTTTCAAAGGCATGTAATTGGCATTTGGAGCTGATCACTTCTTTATTGCTTGGGAGCAGAACTTCCAACTGCAGAATATTTAGCATCCCTGATCCCAGATGCTAAATACTAGAAGCACCATTCAACTCTTGTGCAAATAAAAATCCGCCCAAACGCATTTACAAATGCCTTCGAAGAGGATAGTGTTATACCCTCTCCAAAGAACAATGCATATACACAGCGCATACATGAGTTTTATTGTTGTTGTTGTTATCATTTCAGAGGTTACACGGACCTACTGCCTCCTCTCTAGAAACCCATCAGACAATGCTCTAAAGGAATCATTGTTATAGAGACATAGGTTAGGTGTTTATTATACTTTTGGGGGGGTGTGAAACATTTTTAAAATAAGGTATAAGAATAATAAAACAAACTTCCATATAGCCACTATTCAGAATGAACAAATATTAACATTCTGCCTCTTTGCTTCCGATTTTTTCTTTTAAGGAAGTAAAACACTATAGATAAAGTCGAAGTCCTTTGTTGTAATCCACACTCTCAAAACTCTCCTGCCCTTCCTCTTCAGAGGCAATCACTATCATGAACTTGGCATATCTCCTTCTAGATCTTGTCTCTTACTGTTACTAGTTATCTATGTAGGCATATGCAATTCATAGGAATGCATGTATGGTTTTGAGAGCCTGTTAACTAACTGTACGTGAATGCCAGCATGCTGGCCACACTATTCTAGAATTTGCTCTTCTCTTAACTTTATGTTTTTTATTTAGTTGAGACATAAATGCAATCACTAATTTTAACTGACGTATATTATTTAATTGCATGAATTAACTGCTGTTTATCTCCCTCTTATGGACATTTAGGCTGTCCCAATTTTTCACTATTACAAACAATACCTAATGAGCAACCTTAGAGGAGTTCATGTGAGGATCATTTGCAAGCTTCTTCAGAGTGTATACCTAGATTTGGAATTGCTGAATCATAGGATATGCACATCCTCAATTTTGCTTGATATTGCCAAGTTTTTCAAATTTCTAGTACTAATTTAAAGTCTTACCAATGGACTGTGTTTCTGTTTCCCCATATAGCCACCAGCACTTGATTTTGTCTGTCATATTGATCTTTTTTTAAAAATTATTTTATTTTTAAAATGTAGGGTACAAATGAGAGTTAGGTACATACACGGTCATCACACAGGTAAAGTGTGGGTACCCTTATTTATGTTATGTGCCCGCCCCCCGGCAGTGTCTCACTACTGCCAATTCCTTTCTTATGGTATTATGATAAATGTTCAAGGTACACTTATGAGTGAGTACATGTGGTACTCAGATCTTTGTTTCTGTGATTGATCACTCAGTATTATAGACTCTAATTCCATCCAGGTTGCTGCAAAGTTCATAATTTTGTTTTTCTTTATGGCTGCACATCATGTAAATGTACCACATTTTCTTCATCCAATCCACTTTTGGTGGACAGCATGATTGGTTCCATGTTTTTGCTATTGTGAATAATGTTGCAATAAACATGTATGTGCAGGTATCTTTATTATGGAGTGATCTGAGTTCCTCTGGGTATATTCCCAGAAGGGGAATTGCTGGGTTGTATGGAAGGTCCATTTTCAGATTTTTTAGGAATTGCCACACTGTTTTCCACAGAGGTTGTACTAGTTTACATTCCCACCAATGTAAAAGTGTTCCCTTTTCCTCACATCCTCTCCAGCATCTGTTGTTTTTTGAGTTATTGATGATGGCCATCCTGACTGGAATTAGGTGGTATCTTAGTGTGGTTTTAATTTGCATTTCTTTGATAACTAGTAAGGCTGAGCATTTTTTCATGTATCTGTTGACTGTTCATATGTCTTCTTCTGAGAAGTGTATATTCATATCTTTTGCCAATTTTTTAATAGGTTTGTTTGTTTGTTTGTTTCCTTTTGGCACGTTTGAGCTCCTTGTAGATCCTAGATGTTAGGCCTTTGTCAGATACACAGTTGGCAAATATTTTTCCCATTCTGTGGATTGTCTCCCCACTTTCTTGATGGTTTCTTTTGCTTTGCAGAAGGTTTTCAGTTTGATGAGGTCCCACTTGTCTATCTTAACTTTCATGGCATTTGCTTTTGGAGAGTAGATCAGGACTTGGTTGCCTATTCCAATTTCCGTAACGGTGTTTCCTACATTTTCTTCTAGGATTCTTATAGTTTGCGGTTTTACATTTAGGCCTTTAATCCATTTAGAGTTGATTTTTGTGTATGGTGATAGGTAGGAATCCTGTTTCAGTCTTCTGCATGTGGTCAGCCAGTTTTTCCAGCACCATTTACTGGATAACTTCTTTCCCCATTGGTTGTTTGTGGAGGCTTTGTCAAAGATGTGTTGGCTGAGGAATTGAGGTTTTGCTTCTGGAATCTCTATTCTGTTCCACTGGTCTGTATGCCTGTTTGGTGCCAATACCAGACTGTTTTGATTATTGTAGCTTTATACTAGAGTTTGAAGTCTGGAATTGTGACACCTCCCGCTTTGTTTCTTTTACTAAGGATTGTTTTGGCTATTCGTGATCTTTTATGTTACCATATGAATTTCTGTATTGTCATTTCCAGGTCTGAGAAAAATTATGTTGGTAATTTAATAGGTATTGCATTAAATCTGTAGATTGCTTTTGGTAGGATGGACATCTTAACAATGTTAATTCTTCCAATTTTTCCATTTGTTTATGTCTTCTTGGATTTCTTTGAGCAGTGGTTTGTAGTTTTCATTGTAAGGTCTTTCACTTCTTTGGTTAGGAAGATGCCAAGGTATTTCTTTTTTCTTTTTCTTTTTCTTTTCTTTTTTTTTTTTTTTTTTGTGTGTGGCTATTATGAATGGGATTGTGCTTTTTATTTGGGTTTCCGTCTGTTTATTGTTGGTGTATAGGAATGCAACTGTCTTTTGCACATTTATTTTATACCCTGAGACTTTGCCAAAGTCCTTTATCAGTGCGAGGAGGTTTTTGACAGATTCTCTTGGATTCAAGGTATAGGATCATGTCATCTGCGAAGAGAGATAACTTCCTCTTTTCCTATTTGGATACTCTTGATTTTCTTCTCTTTGTCATATTGATCTTTAACAATCAGATTAATAAATGAGATTTGGTATATCTTTTTTGCTTTAATTTGCATTTCCCTGATTACTAGCTAGGTTGAGCATCTGTCCTTTTCCCTTTTATTGACTTTTCTTTTCTTCAAATGGCCTATAAATTGTGGTTTTATCTTTCTACTATATTGTTTTTATTATTTATTCATAAAAATCTTTCATGCTAATTGATTATAGAGATTTTCATTCATTCATTCATTAAGCACTTACTCTGTTCTAAGCCTGAATATAAAACAGTTAACAAAACAGACAGAATTCATATCCTTACAGAGACTCTATCCATTCCTTCTCTCTTCCTCTACACTCCCAAGGTTTTATCCAAATAAACTATCTTTTTAGACCCATATTATCATTTTTAATATTTTTTGTTAAATTTCATAATGTCAGCAACAATTATACAAGTATACACATTTTGTACTAAACTTTACTGATTCATTCTTTGCAAAAGTTCTGTGATACTCTGGCTTACTCTGATTTGAATTATTTATTTTTGTTTCTTTCTTGAATTGCTATATAACTTCTTCAAAGAAATTTTCTCAAGAAAAGGAACATCTTACGAGTTCTTGATTGTCTGAGAATAGGTTTTCTATTGCCCTCATGCAAAAACTGAATAAGAAATTCTTGGGTAATAGTCTTTTCCCTCAAAATTTTATATATATATATGTCACATTCTATCTTCCAGCAATTAGTGTGATGGCAAAGCAGTATGCTGAAACACCTACTTTTCCCCTTTCTAGGTAATCTGTTTTGTTTCGTTTGTTTTTGTCTGAGTACAGGAAGAAACTGCATTAGGCTGTAACTCAGTGTGGGAGTCTAAACACTAATTTTACTAGTAGGTATCTGAAGACTCCAGTATTTCTGTAAATTTAGGACCTTTGCCCTGTTATTTTTTTTGTTGCTGCTTTTTCTCTAGTTACTCTTTCCTTTTGATATTTTTATTATAGCAGTGTTGGATCTGCTGGATTTATGCTCTCTACATTTCTCCTTCACATGCATATGGTTATGTGTGAGTATTTTCCTCTGTGTTCTGGGAGGATTTCTCAACCTAATCATCTCATTCACCCATTCAATTTACTGCAGCATTCAATTTTCTATCTGCTGCCTTTATTTAAAACTTTAATTTAAGGATGACATTTCTGATTTTATGGCAATATTTCCCAGCCTCAGATTGTGCTGTCTTCATAAGTACAGGGTCCTCTCTACTCTTGCATTGAAATAATAAAAAGAATTGCTGTTTCTACCAAGTTTTTTCTTTTTCTCACTTTTTTGGAATAAGTCCATTTCAGAGGGTCATTTCCTCTGATTGCTCTGACTGACCTTCTTTATTTGAATAATTTGGGTAATTATTAAAAAATTTTCCAGGTTCAGTGGGTTTTTTCTATTTACTCTTTCTTGCAACTCCTTAACCATACCATGTACTCTTTCTGTCCTTGCCTTCTGATATTTGCATATGATGTTACCACTGAATAAAACCCTTGTCCTAGTATAATGCCTGGCACATAGTAAGTACTCAATAAAATCTTGAGTTTCCTGCTTGGGTGACTTGGTGAGACCTCGACCCTACAATAAATTAAAAATTAGCCAGGCACAGTAGTGAGTGCCTGTAGTTCCAGCTACTTAGAAGACTGAAGCAGTAGGATCGCTGGAGCCCAGCAGGTCAATGCTGTGGTGGCCGTGAACGTGCCACTGCCCTCCAGCCTGGGCAACAGAGTGAGACTCCGACTCAAAACAAAAAAGAAAAACTTGAGTTAATGAATAAATGCCTGCATTTTTCCTGTTTCAGAATGTGAAAGGTGACTTATCAGAAACTGTATAGATCTCAAACTGTTTAGTTCCAGACAATGAAGAAAAGGACATTTTCATATTTTTATTGCTTTGTTTTGACAAGATTGGTAGTTTCATTTGTGTCCCAATGTTAGGAGAAAGTATATGCGAGAAGGTTTGCTTGGATGCTTAGCAAACGCTCTTCTGTTTGTTCTGGTCCTTCACACCAGCCCCTTCTCTTGCCAGCACAACTTTCCTCAATAGGAACCTTCTGAAATAATGCCTCTATTTTACCTGATGGAGCAGATTGCAGCAGGGGTGGAGGACCCTGGCCAGCTGCTCCATGTGGAATCAAGATCCAGCTTCCCAAGGTCATTTGTAGGGAGATTTATTCCACATTTGCTTGAGTCCTGGTACTCTGGACTTGAAGATTATCTGGGCCTCTGCCAAGGGACTTCATCTACTTATTTTCAGGTGACTCTCCTTCACTCGTGTTGAATTGCTGCAGGGTGACTCACAACAACATAAATGTATTCTCTCATAGATATGAAAGCTAGAAGTCCAAAAACAAGGTGTTGGCAGAATCATGCTCCCTCTGGAGGCTCTAGGAGAATCCTTCCTTGCCTTTCTCAGGCTTCTGCTGGTAGCCAGCAGTCCTTGGCATTCCTTGCCTTGGCTCCAGTCTCTGCTTCTGTTGTCACATGACTTTCTTTCTTGTGTGTTCATGTCCAAATTTCTCACTTCTTATAAGGACACCAGCCCTGGTCTTAGAGCCCACCCTAATCCAGTATGACCTCATTTTAGCTTGATTAAATCTGCAAAGGACTTATTTCCATACAAGGCCACATTCATTAGTCCTGGTCCTGGAAATAAGGATTTGAACTTATCTTTTAGGAGGACACAATTCAATCTACCACAAAATTGAATTAAAAATTCATAAAACAAGACTACTATGACTCAGAAGTGGTTTGTCCCTGACAAAACTCATGTTGACTTTTGATCCTCCATGTGACAGTGTTGGCAGTTGGGGCCTAGTGGGGGGTGTTTGTGTCATGGAGGTGAGTTTCTCCTAAAGATGAAGACCTTCCTGTGGGGGCAAGTGAATTCGTCCCCCTCGTGGAAATGGATTCGTTCCCGGAGAGCAGGCTGTTAAAAAAAGTCTGGCTCCCTCGGTTTCTCTCTCTCTCGCTTCCTCTTTCACCATGCAATCTCTTTGCACACACCCACTCCCCTTCTGCTTTCTGACATGAGTGGAAGCAGCTTGAGGTCTGCCCTCACCAGGAGTGGAGTAGATGCTGACTCCATGCTAATTGTACCTCCCAACCTGCAGCACCATAAGCTAAATCCACCTCTTTTCTTTGTAAATTACCCAGCCTCAGCTATTGTTATAGCAACACAAAACAGACTAAGACAAAGAGTTTCTCTCACTATACAAGAAGACCCTAAATCTAGTTTTTGGTAAACTATATCTTATAGACATTTCTTAATGTTTCTGGCCCAATGATGGCATCATTTTCCATTCTGTAGCTCTGCTGCAGATGTTTCCAATCTTTCTTTGGCTAGCTTCAATGGAATTTGGGTGGGGAAAAAGTGAAGCTAAATGTGTACATCCAAGTCATCATCTTAAAGTGAAACAATGCTATCTCACAGACTTTATTAACATTTTACTTATTTAAAAATATTAAATTAGATTAATAAAGGGCACTAGAAGAGAATAATGAGGCCATGGCTTTCAGCTATGTAAAAACAAATAATAAAATGATTCATGGAGTCAAAAATCTCTGCCCTGAATCATCTGTCACTGAGAAACAGCTCAAGGCACATTCTTTCCCTTCACTGAAGAGCAATTCTCTGCCAGTGAACCTGCTTAGGTGCCTAGCTTAGCAAATATCTAAGGGAGTTTCTCAAAAAAGATTTTAATGTCAGTAAAAATGGAAAGATAATGTGCGGTGACTTTTTTAATGCTTCTTGCTGAAGGGAGAAGGGAAGGCTTGAGGCACAGGTCGAACTTAGAGCGCATCATAGAGGCGGCAAGCTGGATGAGGCAGAAGGCCTGGATGTGGGGAGAGATGAGGCACCTTTTCTGTGCTGGCAGGTGACCAGACACTGTATGTAGACCAGTCCATTGAATCCTCATGCTGTCCTGCATGGTGAGTGGCATTAATTCTGTTTTTACAGATAAGGAACTAGGCTCTAAGGGGTTAGTTTGTCCAAGGCCATATAACCAGTAAGTGGCAGAAGTAAGGGAGACGAGATGGTGGGTTGCTAATGTAGAAGGAAGTATTGGGTTGAGCGATCAGGTAATGATCACCTACCTTAGACTCAAAACTTTAGAGCAAGATGTAGTTCCAGTCTTGCTTCTGCCAAGTACCCACTGACAGAACAACTTTGAGCAAGTCACTTATCTTCTCTGAGCCCCAGTTAAAAGTTATCTGCAAAATAGAAATGTTTACCCTGATGGCATTAAATGAGACAAAATATGTTATGCCTGCTTCAGAAGCATATTTGTTCTCTTCTCCTAATCTCCCCACCCTAGAAGGAGGAAAGCTCCTGAGGGAATTCTGATGTGGCTAACTTTACTGCATTGCCAATTTCTTTTCTTTTCTTTTCTTTCTTAAAGTACTTACACTTGCATTATCCCAGTCAGTCCTGGTTAGGAAAACCCAACCCCGACCCCATCACTCTGGCAGATGAAGAAATAATCTCAGGGGCATTGAGAAATCCAAGGTCACAGAGTTCCCGATCACCCGACTTCTGGTTACAGAGACACCTAATGAAGCAGTCCTTCAGAGCTGCATTTGCTGAATTACAAAGTAGTATAGCTGTACATCAAAGCCAAAAGCTACAACAAGCTACTGCGACAGCAATTTCAGATTGAGTTTCTATTGACCTGTGAGCTGTCCACTCCTGACTGAGGCATCAACTATCTCACCCTTTCTGTGTACAATGTGAAGTTTCAATAAAGAGTCAGGTGGGGACCATCCATCAGTGTCACCTGCTGTGTCTGGAGGCCCTCTTGGAGACAGCAGTGGGGGAGAAGCAACACAGCCCACAATCTGTGAGCTGGGAAACAGACACACACATTTGAAGTGCCACTCCACAAGGACTCAGCTATCTAACCTTGAGTGATTGTAAATTATTATAAACAATGTGGAATAAATAAAAATTATCAGAAATAATGTGGAGTAAATATAATTTATCTAAGGTTTACTATTCATCATTATTTAATCTTCCACATTCAGGTCTCTACATCTATTACTTAATCAATCTCCCTCTTTCTCTGACAGAGAAGGCAAGGGGGGAGGGGGGAGGGATGGAGGGAGGGAGGGAGAGAGTCTATCTCAGGTTCAGTTGTGCTGGTATACATTTATCTTGACTTTCACATAAAGCAAGGCAAATGTTAAATCCTTCTCCTCATTTGAATTCAAATCAATAATTTTTGAGAGCCTTAATACTAGCGGACAAGCTCCAGAATAATGCTCAGTTAAAATGCTGCACAACCAGCCTCATTTCCATCGCTGTATCTTAGGCTCCTGATTGTTAAACCTTCTGTAGTGGGAATCCTTTGCTTACTATTCCACTCATGTGCTGGCTGCATGATCAGCTTCTCAAACATGAGCCATGCTTTATGCCAAGGTGATCTCAGGCTACTGCACACATTACACAGACTTTGCATACAGGGGGAATAAATCTCAATGACCCTAAAATCTTTCCCTCATAATCAGTTTTCTTTCCTGTAACTGCATCTCACTGAGGACTGTCTGGGGCTTTACTGCAACAAATAAGTTAATGTAGAAGGGAAAACAGATGGGCTTGGCTGCATTCTGGGATTTTTATAAAGCAACTCATTTTGCAAAGTGTAAGTGAGGTTTTGCCTACAAATTCCCCAAAGAAATGAATAAAGAATGGGAATTTGAATCCCAAAATAACAAAGAAGGACAGTAATTAAGGTTCCAACCAACAAGTGACCTGAGAATCCAATCAGTAGCACTGAGACTCCAAATGCTAATTCCATCATGGTCACTAACTCACTTTATGATCTTGCACATTTCAGTTAATAGCTCCACATTGAGTTGGAATTTTCATATGCCTCACAGGTTTGATGAAAGAAATATCTGTTCAAAGTGAACATGTTACTTTTTACTAGCCACTAGAGAGTTTTGTGCCTTGTCCTAAAGAAAAGTTCAAGGCTCAGTTCAATTTTAAAATAACAAATTACCATCAACTGACCACTCCCATGATTCAAAACTGGTGATAGGCTAGATGTGAGGAGGCGATTAGACAGGAAGGGAGAAATTAAAAATGCCCAGACCACCCCTGCTCTGAGAACTGTTACACAATGGACTTTTGCATACAGTATTATATCTCATTCTACTCCTATATTCCTCTGCTCAACCTCATACTGAACTATATTGAACAATATACATACCACACCCAAAGGGAAACCTATACTGAGATCAGGATGGGACAACCAGACTCTGTCTCCTAGAAATTTGGAATTAAAAAGCAGTGGACCTCACCATTGCTGGTAGGAATGAAAATAGGTACAGTCACCATGAAAAACATTATGGCAGTTCCTCAAAAGTCAAACAAAGAATTACCATATGACCTAGCAATTCCATTCCTAGGTATATGTCCAAGAGATTTGAAAAGATATGCTTCCACCAAAACTTACACACCAAGCTCATATCACATCCTCATACCAAAGCCAGAAAAGGACACCATAAGAAAAGAAAATCACAGGCCAACATCCCTAATAAATATAGATGCAAAAATCCTCAACAAAATGCTAACAAATCAAATTCAACAGCATATCAGAAGGATCATTCATCCTGGTCAAGTGAGATTCATCCCCAGCATGCAAGGATAGTTCAATATTATACAAATCAATAAATATGATATACCACATTAACAGAAAGAAGGACAAAAACCATATGATCATCTCAGTAAATTCAGAAAAGGCATTTGATAAAATTCGACACCCTTTCATGATTACAATTCCTCAATAAATTTGGTGTAGAAGGAATGAATGTGCCTCAACACAATATAGACCACCTATCACAAACCTACAGTTAACATCATACTCAACAGTAAAAAGTTAAAAGCTTTCCTGATAAGATGAGGAACAAAACAAAGATGTCCACCCTAACCACTTCTATTTAACTAATACTAGAACTGTTGGCCAGAAAAATTAAGCAAGAAAAAGAAATAAAAGGCATTTAATTCAAAGGGAGGAAGTTAAATAGTCTCTGTTTACAGATTACATGATCTTAGGTATAGAAAACCCCAAAAGACTCCATCAAAAAACTGTTAGAACTAGTCAACAATTCAGTGAAGTTGCAAGATATAATATCAAGATTTGAAAATCAGTAGCATTTCTATCCAAACTATCCAAAAAAAGAAACTAAAAAAAAAACACTTTTACAATAGAATGTTTAAAAACACTTAAAAATAAGTTTAACCAAGGAAGTAAAAGATCTATACACTAAAAGTACAAAACATTGATGAAAGAGGTTGAAAAAGACATAAATAAATGGAAAGAGAGCCTGTGTTCATGGACTGGAAGAATTAATATTGTAAAAATCACCAAATGTATTCTACAGATACAACGCAATTCCTACCAAAAGTCCAATGTCATTTTTCATAAAAATAGAAAACACAATCCTATAATTTATGTGAAACCACAAAAGTCCCAAAATAGCAAAAGCGTCTTGAACAAAAAGAATGAAGCAGTACTACCACATCGATCTTTGGGTAACAAACAACAAAACAAAGCTAGAGGTATTGTACTACCTGATTTCAAAATTTACAACAAAGCTATAGCAATCAAAATAGCATGGTACTAGCACAAAAACAGACATATAGACCAATGGAACAGGATAAGGAGGCCAGAAATAAATCTACACATTTACAGTCAACTGATCTTTGACAAAGGTGTCAAGATAGTGAAAGGACAGTCCCTTCAATAAGTGGTGTTAGGGAAACTAAACATCCACAAGTATAGGAACAAAATTTAATCCTTATCTCATCCTTACACAAAAATCACTTCAAAAGGCTTAAATACAAGAAGTAAAACTACTAGAAGAAAATGGGAACATTTCTTGATATTGGTCTTGGCAAAGATTTCTTGAATAGAACCCCAAAAGCACAAGCAATAAAAGCAAAGCTAGACAGATGGAACTGCATTAAACTAAAAAGTTTCTACACAGATAGGAAATAATCATCAAAGTGAAGAGACAACCTACGGGATGGAAAAAAATATTGACAGACCATACATCTGATAAAGGGTTAATATAAAAAGAGTAAGAAACACAAACAACTAAATAGCAAGAAAACAACCTAATTGTAAAAAGGACCTGAGTAGACACGTATCAAAAGAAGATACAAATGGTCAACAGGTATATGAAAAAGGTGCTCAGTATTACTAATAATCAGGAAAATGCAAATTAAAATCACAATGAGATATCATCTGACACTTGTTAGAATGATTATTATTTAAAAGATGGAAGATAAGTGTAGACAAGGATGTAGAGAAAAGATAACCCTTTTTCACTGCTGATGGGAATGTAAATTAGCATAGCCATTAAGAAAAACAGTATGCGGTGGCTCAGCCTGTACTCCCGCGCCTTTGGGAGGCTGAGGTGAGTGGATTGCCTGAGCCCGCGGGTTCGAGACCCGCCTGGGCAAGCGAGACCTCATCTCTACAATAAATAAAAAAATTAGCCGGCGTGGTAGCGCGTGCCTGTAGTTCCAGCTACTCGGAAGGCTGAGGCCGAAGGATCGCCGGAGCCCAGCAGGTCGAGGCTGCAGTGGCCGGGAGCGGCCACCGCACTCCAGTCTGGGCGACGGAGTGAGATGCCAA
The DNA here is from genome assembly GCA_963574415.1 of Tarsius wallacei. Lineage (NCBI taxonomy): Eukaryota > Metazoa > Chordata > Mammalia > Primates > Tarsiidae > Tarsius > Tarsius wallacei. The sequence continues at coordinate 17,198 of CAUYQG010036962.1, read as the reverse complement.
CTCAAAAAAAGAAAAAAAAGAAAAAAAGAAAAACAGTATGAAATTTTCTCAAAAAATTAAAAATAAATCTATCATATGATCTAACAATTCCACTTCTGGGTATATATGCAAAGAAAGTTAAATCAATATGTTTAAATCAATCAATCATATCTGCACTCCCATGTTCATTACAGATTTAGTCACGATAGCTGAATCAATGTAAGTGTCCATCAGTGAATTAATGGATAAAGAAAATGTGGTACACTATTCAGTCTTAAAAAAAGGAAATCCTGTCATTTGTGACAACATGGATAAACCTGAAAGACATTACACAAAGGGAAATAAGTCAGGTAAAGAAAGACCAATACTGCATGATCTCCCTTATGTGTGGAATCTTAAAAATCAAACTCATAGTAGCAGAAAGCAGAATGGTGGTTACCAGGAACTGGGATGGGAGAGGAATGGGAAATGAGAAAATGTTGGCTAAAGGATCTAGCATTTCTATTAGATGAAAGGAATAAGTTCTGGAGATCTATTACACAGTATGATGGTGATAATTAATAATAATGTAAATTGTTATTATTAAGTATAATAATATAAGTTATCATTGCATATTTGTAATAATGAAAATTGCTAAGAGAGTAGATTATTAATGTTCTCTTCACTTAGATAAGTATGTAAGGTGATGGATATGTTAATAATCTTGATTTAATCATTTCACAATGTAGACAATGTATACATATATCAAAACATCACATATTATACACTTAAGTTTGTCATTTTTCAATCAATCTTAAATAAATAGATAAATAAATTTTTTTAGTGTTCATAGTAGCATTATTGGTAATAGCCACAAAGCAGAAACAATTCAAATGTTCATCTGCTGGTGAATAAATATACAAAATGCGCTATACCCATAAATGGAATATTATTTAGACATAACAAGTAATAAGGTACTGTTACATGCTACAACACAAATGAACCTTGAAAGCATTATGCTAAGTGAAAGAAGCAAAAGAAGCAAGGCACAAAAGGCCGTATATTGTACTATGCCATTTATATGAAATGTCCAGAAGAGACAAATCCAATCAGACAAAAAGTATGTAGTTTATTTGGGGGGTGACGGAAATATTCTGGAGACCCAAACATAGCAAAAACTTAGGATAACATATATCTAATGCGGTGCGCATTGAGGAGACAGCAAATGCTGATGTCACCTGACTCCTCAACCAGTGTTTGAAGAAAGTTCCTCTCTTCAGAGCAGCTGCAAGCTGCCCAGAGAATTCCTCTCAAGTTTTTTCCACCACCCTACCTACCATGAGGGTATCCTTATTTCTCACCAAATACCTAAATAGTAAATGTTGAGGAAGACACTGTCAAATCTAGTAGAGAGGATTGGGCCATTCCAATGTCTTTTGTTAAAAGAAAAAAAAAATCACCTACATAAGATTTTAGCTTTTCTCCCAAAGTATAGAATAATGCAATATATAACAGGAGACAGGTTCAGTGAACACTCTCCCTAATAGCATTCACGAAAATTAACTTTCATTGATTCGCTATTAAAATTCTACATTTATAACTGCTTTGTATAATGATTTACTCCATGAGACTGATTTTGCGTCATGAGCTGGCAGGTACACAGGTACATTTATAGAAGACAGTGCAGTCCTTTTCAGGATGCTGGGGATGCCTAGACTCAGCATCACTGTTCACCCAAAGGCACCTAAAAATGTAATCTCTATATCTTCCAGAAGCATAGTGTATGGAAACTAGTGCTTGCAAAATCAGGATATTGCCTGCAAGGTCATTGGACCTTGGCCTAAATCTAATTTGAATAATTACATTTCATTCCACCCTGAGTCAGTAGAGACCCCTGATTAATAATCAGCATTTGCTACATGCCAGTGAAAGGTTTGCTGCTATAAATAGAGTTAACAATCTAATTAACTATAGGAACTGGCAAGATGAACACTCCATTCAGAGAGAAAGATAGATGACAATATTTTTAAGGTCTGTGAGCACTGAGCTGTCCCTGACCCTAATCCATTAGCAGTTATTGTCAAAGGTCACCCTGCTGACCCTCATTTTTTAAAAACCCCTTCCAAAAGCTGCCACCTTTTCTTCCCGGGGTTAGACATTTCAGCAATAAATATCCTGTGATGGTACTACAGAACCTTGAGGCCCCTAAGGATAAAACAGTACTAGAGAAGTTTGTGTCACTGTCATACTAACACTTCCACCCACAGATAGTGCATGGCCCTTGGACGTGCCATCCTCAGTGACCAAGCTCCCTAACTCTAGTAGCCACGCAGGAAAAACTCTGTCATTGCCTTTTTCCAAAACAGTGCTTGACTCCCGTGGAATTTCTCTAATGCTTTCTCTACCCAGTTTCAAGGAAGGAAAATGCAGTACAGGGCAGGCTTCCTTGGGCAAAAATGTATTCTGTTAAGTGACTTATAATCTGAAGTTCACAATCTGGTTCCATCTGTGAGTATCTGCATGTGGTCTACTCGAGTTAAAATAAGCATTTTGAAAACAATAATATTTCCTTCCTTTTGTTATCTTTAATATTTTGTTTGCAAGAATGTGTCTTGTTCCCCAACAGAGGATACCTGAGTCCTAGAGTACCAAGCCAGCTAAGCTGTGACCTCATTGTTTAGCCAATCTCTGGCCCCTACAGAGCATCGTAATGACAGGATCTTTGTTGTTCACACATTATCTAAATGCATACAGCATCTCAGTGGCTGTGAGCCCAGGGTTTGGGGCTCATCTCCACATTCGAACTTAGACTGTCTATTTCTCTCTTTTTTCACTGCCAGATCTCTCTACTGAGTGGCCCATAACTGCTGCTTGGGTCTCTGCCTTCACTGCCGTGTCGAATGCCATCAATGGTGTCCTAATGACAAAACTTCATTTTCATGACTTTATTGAATAATCAACCACCGCTAACCATCTTTTCATGCTTGCAATTCTCCCTTCCATTGGTTCCATTTACGTTCTTTTGGTTTCCCTTAATCTTGGTGCTAGAGTTGCCAGATTTAGCAAATAAAACTAAAGGACACCCGTTAATATTTGGTTTCACATAAATACAAATTTTTATACTAAAAACTATTTGTTGTTTACCTGAAATTCGAATTTCACTGAGTATCCTATAGTTTATCCAGCAACCCAGCTTGATGATGATATATCTCTGCCTCTTTCCCTTCAGGCTTTGGTATTTGTTTGTATTATTTCCTTTAACATCATTTGTTCCTCTCTGAATTAATCTTTTCTACCAGGTTCAACCATACCACTTCTAGATCACCTGTCTCCTTCCTCTGAACTTCTTAAGCATATGCAGCAGGGTTTTGTTTTGTTTTGTTTTGTTTTGTTTTGTTTTGAGTCAGAGTCTCATTCTGTTGTCCAGGCTGAAGTGCAGTGGCACACTCATGGCCACTGCAGCCTTGACCTCCTGGGTTCAGGTGATCCTTCTGCCTCAGTCATCCAAGTAGCTGGAACTACAGGCACATGCCACCATACCTGGTTAATTTTTATTTATTTATTGTAGAAACAAGGTCTCATCAAGTTGCCCAGGCTGGTCTTGAACCACTGGGCTCAGGCAGTTGTCTTGCCTCTGCCTCTCAATGTGCTGGGATCACAGGCATGAGTCACTACACCTGATCCGTGCAGCAGTTTTATATGCTTCCTTGTTACATTTATCTCTTTTATTGTCTTAAACTATTCTTGGAACCTTTCATGGGCTTACTATTTGTCACTTGCACTTGATTTTAAGTTCCTGGAGGTCAGAATTCTTCATTGTATCGCAAAGTCTACAGCATGGGTGGGCTGCCAAAAAATGTATGAAATTTCAAATCTTAGTACTCATCAAAATAATCTCTTAACATTTTTACATATGCTACCTCAAAATCCCACTACTGTATTTCCTTAATCCATTTACTCTTGCACTCCTCCTGAATGTCTCACCTATTTCCTCTCCTCATTTATGGGTAATGACCTTGCTTCTACATTCCCGAGAAAACATAAGCATGGAACAGAAAATTCTGCGAGCTCTCACTTGTCTAACAACCTACCGGAGTCTGTACCCCATGTACTCTTGCCTTCCCTTCTGTGAGTGAATCCTTCTGTGCTCATTTCTAAGGCTGACCCCTCTGTTTACTGGATCTCATCTCCCTCACTGACTCCAGGACATTATTGCTGCAGTTCTCTCTCTATCCCCTATATAATCAAGGTTCCTCTTTCTATAGGATAATTACCATGAGCATGCTTTAGTATTTCCCCTTTTAATTAGCAAACAAACCAACCTCTCTCTAGACATCAAGTTACCCCACAGCTACCATACTGTTTTTCTGTCCTCTTCACAGCAAAACTCCTCCAAATGATCTGTACTTTGTCTTCACTTCCTGTCCTACCATGTTCTCCTGAACTCACTGCCATCGGGATCTTTTCCCACCTACACTCTTCCCACCTACTACATCTACTGCTTTTGTCAAGGTTACTTATTAATTACATCCGAATTACCATACTAAACAGAAACAACCGAGTCCTCACCTAACTAACCAGTCAGCAATGTGTGAATTGAGTTCATTGCTTTAGCAATTGTCCCTCTCTTTTCTGTGTAATAGGTTTTGAAACACTCTTGAAATGGCATCTTCCCTCATCTTCTATATCACCACTCCCTTTTGGTTTTCCTCCTACCTCTTTGGCTGTTACTTCTCAAACTCTTCTGCCTGTTACTTTTCATTTTCCTGGCCCCCAAAAGGAGGAATGCTCCAGAGCTCAAATTCTGAACCTATTTTTTAAGTCTATACTCACTCGCAGGTGATCTCATCCAATCTAATAGACTTACCTTTTTTTTACATGCTAACAATTCCCAGAGTTTTACCTCTAGCTTGGACCCTGAATTCCAGACTCATATGTCCATTTGCATATACAGCATCTCTGCTTTGGAACTCTACAATGAATCTCAAGTTAAAATGTAAAAACTAAACTGGTTTTCTTACCCTTATCTAAAACCTGCTTCTCTTATAGAATTCTGTTCTCCTAGTTGCTCAGATCAAAAACCTTGGAGCCATTCTCAACCTATCATTTTCTCTAACACTCCATATATAAAAGAATCATAAAATCCTGTCAGTTCTATCCTCAAAATGCATTCCGAATCTGACCATTCTCACTCACTCCACCTCTTGCCTAAATGTTTGCAACAGCCTTTGTTTACCAACTCCCATTCTCGTCCTCCTCCCCTTTTTCTCCACACAGCAGCCATAATGATCCTCTTAAAACATGCCCCCTGTGCAAAACCCTCCGAAGGCTCCCCGTCTTGGAGTAAAAGCCAAAAACTTATCGATGGTCTACCAGGATCATACGATCAGGCCTCCTATAAGTTTCTGACCTCAACTCTACCCCTCTCCCACACTGGTTTCCTTGTTATTTTTTGAAGGTCTCAAGCAAACTCTCACACTTTTTATTTGCTATTTCCTTAGCCTGAAATAATCTTTCCCTAGACACCCATCACTTCCTTCGCAGCTCTGCTCAAAGGTCACTTTCTTTTAGGGGCCTTTCCTGACCACCCTATGTAAAATAGCTCTTTCCTCCCCTCTTCTCATCCCATAATTCTACCCCCGCTACCCTGCTTAATAGCAATTTCTCCCCATAGCAATTTCATGGCAAGACAGAAGTTTGTTTGTTTACTATCTCCCCAACTAGAATATAAACTCTACCTGAACACAGACTTGGTCTATTTTGCCACTGCTATACATCAGCACCTAGACTCATGCCTAGCACCTAGCAAGCATTCAACAAATATTTTTTGGTACATAAATGAATAATTGGAACTGTATGCTTTACTTAATACATTAATCTTCTTTCAACTGAAGTATTCTCAAAGATTCACATGTTTTAGTGTCATAAAACAAAAACTCCTTCTTTTATTCATTTAACAAATGCATACTGAGCATTTACTATGGACCAAGTGTTTTCCTAGCACTACATAGTGAAGCAGATAGAGCGGGGAACAACAACAACAAAAATCCTGCCATTAATATTTACCATATTTGCCAGTGGTGTTGTCTTTGGCAAATAGACACCTTCTCTAAGTTTTGCATTAATCAGCAACATTAGAGCAAGAAAACTATCCACCCTGTAGGGTGATTGGGAAGAACAAATAAGATAGTTTTTACCTGAATGTGCTTGTAAACATTTAAGTGCTATGTAAACGTAAATTATTACTGATCCTCATAACACTCTTATGCAGGAGACAAGGCAATATTTTTACAATAGTCCTTTTCTTTAATTAAAAAAAACTCAGAAAGGTTAAATGATTTGCACCTCAGTCATAGAGCTAGTAAGTAGCAGAGCCAGAGCTATATCCAAAAACCCTGTTTCCAAATGAGGTCACTTTCACATCTACCAGGTGTTCAGATTTCAACATATCATTTGAGGGAGTGGGACAGAATTCAACTCACAAGAGTATCTCAGGCAGCTGGAAACATCTTCCAAAGAGCAAGCCAGTAGAGGAAGGTAACATGGTTGGGAGGTATGTATGTCCAAAGACTGTCCAGCTGTGCCTGGATCAGACACAAGCCAGAGTTTCTCTTGCAACTGACAAACAAATGGAAAGAGATAAAAGCATGAAATTGTCATCCCAGTGGAACACGGTTTGGCAAAACGCCCTTGTTTCTCTGAGAGGCAGATTGATTCATAAAGAAATCTACCTTAATCAGCATTATATAATCCCGCTAAGGACGTGGTGAAAGCAGTGATGCACACAGGGCAGAGCTCAGGAAGGAATCTTGCCCTACATTGTCAGGCAGCACCACTGCGCAGCTGGCGCACCTTTCTGCTCACTCTGCCTCTAGCACCTCACCCAGCAACTAACCCAGTTTACTCAGACCTTCCAATGTTAAGGGAGGTTCTATATTTAGACAATGTTCCCTGCCTGAGGATGAACCGTACTGGCTGCAGTGTCACACCTTCACATAGCTCCGTGCCTACCCTTTGTCTGTTGGGGGAACCAGCCTTCTCTAGCACATGAACTTGAGATATTTTTAGAGCTAGAGAGACCCCAAAAGCTCATTGAACTCAACTCCTTTTGACAGCATCCAAGTGCAGACTTTGGAGCCACTGCCTGGGTTTGAATCATAGTACCAACACTTTCTAGCTGTGTGTCTGTAGACTAGTTCCTTAACCTCTCATTGATGGGTATTTCTCATCTGTCAAAATGCAGACAATAGTAGGATTTACTTGCAAGGGCTTTTGGAATGACAAGTAGATCCATGCAAAGCACTAAAAGCAATGCCTAGCACGTAGTAAATTCAAAGAAATTTTAATCATTACTATTGTCATTGTTTCAGATGTGCATACTAAGGCTCAGAGACATGATGTGGGCTCCCCAGGTTAACCAGCAATTTAGTACACAGTCAGACCTGGAATTGGTCTGCTGGGGCACTACCCTCTTATTCGGTCTATGGTTAGCACACTTAGAGTAGCTCCTTTGAGATGAATGAGAAAGGTAGGAGTCATGCCTCACCAACTCTATTGCTCTGGCTTTAATTTGTTTCCCAGACTGTCTAACTATCACTGTGAAATTTGGGAGATGGTTCTGGGGGGATGAGATAATAACAATAACAACAAGTTAGATTGGAGGGGTGTGAGATTAAAGGCAGGAAAACCACTGAGTGGCCATTACAGTAGTCCAACTGATAAATAATTAGGTGAGACAGCAGGAAAGAATGGGAAAATTAAGTTTATTTTAAAAAATCATAATGAACAAAGGTGGTTTATTACCAGCAAAAGTGCAAAGCAAGCCAGGGAAAATACATGTGCCTCTTCAGATAGGAGCATGAAGGAGGACTCTTGGTTTGGGAAAAACATGTGATTACTTCAGCCAGTTAGAAGTTAGGAAGAAAGTAGAACAGCTGATGTACCTGGGTGGAGTCATATGAGATTTCATATGACTGTTAAATCATATGAGGGTCTGGGCGCAGTGACTCACACTTGTAATCCCAGTACTTTGGAAGGCCAAATGGGGAGAATTACTGAGTCCAGAATTGCCGAGGCAACATAGCAAGATTTCATCTCTACAAAAAAATCAAAAAATTAGCCAGGCCTGGTGGCGCATACTTGTAGTTCCAGCTACTAGGGAGGCTGAGGCAGGAGGATCACTTGAGCCCAGGAGTTGGAGTCTGTGGTGAGCCATGATTGTGCCACTGCATTCCAGCCTGGGCAACAGAGTGAGACTCCAACTCAAAAAACAAAAAATTTAAAAAAATAATAAATCATATAAGGAATGCTGGGTGGGGAAGGACTGTAGGAGGATTTACCCTTTCATTCTGAATCTTTACAAGAAGGTGGTAACAACTGAGGGTCAACAAGCCCAAAAAAACAACCCGATCTACACAGCACAGGAGAGTCTTATGGGGCATTAAAAAGCAGGGGCATCTTGGGGGAAAGATTGCTGGGTTTTCCTCAGGAAAAGGAAGGAGAGGTATTTTTAAAATATCTCTGTGCTCTAGGCATAACAGTTCATCTAATCTTTGGTCCCCTGCCAGACCTCAAATGATAAAGGAGTTCAAATGGGGTGCCCCTGCTTTATAAAGAGGAGGAAGTATTGATAGAAACAGGGAGGTAATTAGATGTGGGAATAAAGGAAAATGAGTCCTTGAGGATGATGCCCCACTTTCTGACAAGCAATTTGGAGGCTGGAGGCATTTTCCTGAGTTTGGAATTAACAACAATAACAACAACAACAAAAACTCCGTGTCCACTTCTCATTCCTTCAAAGTACCTAAAGAGATTGGTCATAACCATAGTAAGTATTTGTTTCTTATACACACTTTCTTATTTAGTCCTCTGTACATCCCAACTGGTTATCTTCATCTTTATTTTAAAGATAAAGGAATTAAGATTCAGAGAGACCACAGAATTTGTGTCCTAACACCACATTGTGAGCACTTTCAAGTCTGTCAGGGTCATGACAAACCTTATGGGGAAGGAGAACCAAATATGGCAGGAGTGAGGAGGCCACATCCAGAGGAGTTCCGGTCTAGAGTCCAAATGGGACTGTTGGCTTAAAAATGCCACATGCAACGGGTAGATAAGAAGAACATTCCAGTTTCACTCTGCTCATAGTTTGTCTATGTTTGGTGCCCTCAGGATGTAGGCCTTTGGCAAGATATAAAATCAATCTAAGTGTTCATCAACAAATGAAGAGATACAGAAAATATGACATATATACACAATGGAATTCAGTGTTTTAAAAAAAAGGAAATTCTGTCATTTGCAACAACATGGATGAACATGGAGGACATTATGCCAAGTGAAATAGCCAGGCACAGAAATACTGCTTGATCTCACTTATATGTGGAACCTAAAAAAGCCAAAACTATGGAAGCAGAGGGTAGAATGATGGTCACCAGGTGGTATGGAGTGGAGACATACTGAGCAGAAGGTATAAAGTTTCAGTAAGACAGGAAGAATACGTTTTCAAAATCTATCACATAGCATGGGTAACCAGAGTTCATAATCATAATAATAATGCATTGTATATTTTTTTAATTGCTTAAAAAGTAAATTTTAAATGTTTTTACTATAAAATGTTGAGCATGTGAGGCAATAGATATGTGAATTAGTTTGATATAAGCATTCTACAATGTACACATATATCAAAACATCACATTGTGTCCCATAAATACATGAGGGGGGACCCAAATAAAATGAAATTTATTTATTAAAAATTGTGTACTACCTGATCTCAAACGAGACAAAGTGGGGACCAAAGGGAGGCACAAACTTTACCTGTACGACATCCACTTTTATACCTAATCCTGAATTGTACCCCACATCTTTAAATTAAAAAATATATGTGTTAAAAATTGTATACTTAGTCTTACATATTTAAACTTCAGTCACCTTCAAAGTACTTTCCATTTGATGCAATACACCTACCAAGATGCTTTTTCTACCAAGATGCTCAAAACAGTTTTTGAACTTGTCAATTTTGATGCCTTTTAGTTCTTCTGCCACTTTTTATTTCACCTCTTCCACATTGGCAAAACATTTCCCTTTGAGGACTTTTTCATCGGAGAAACAAAAAAAAAAAGTTGCTTGGGGCAAGATCTGGTGAATAGGTAGGGTGGGGCCTGGAAGTCATGCCATTTTGGTCAAAAACTGCTGACAGTCAGTTTGGTCAGTTTGGTGTGGGCAGGTGCACTCGCAAACCACCCATCATGAAATAAATGGGAAAGCACATCGAAAGAATCTCCAAAAAAAATTCACTGACTGAACACAGCCTCTCACAACAACACTAGCTGGTACACTGATGCTGATGGGTTCCAAGAACACTCACGTAGTGGGGAAGTCTGTACTACAAGGAACCCACCCTCCCCAAAAATAATTCCAGAGATTTTGGGGTTCCCTCCTCATTTATGATTATTGTCTGTTAATTAAAAATAAAAATTTGGGAGAAAAAGAATATGGCCCTTTGGAAGATCCTGAAGCAAACTCATTCATTCATCCATTTATTCATTCATTCACAAATATTTGTTAGTGCATAATATTACCAGGCCAGGCTTGTTCTAAACGCTGGGGATATAGCCGAGGACAACATAGACAAATTCCTAATGCTTTGGCGCTTAGAGGAGAAAACAGACAATAAAACAAATAAATAAGATACTTTCAGACAGTGGTTAAGTGCAACAAAGAAAGTAAATCGGAAGCAGTTGGCGCAGGGAATGTGAGAGGATATTCAGTGTCATGAGGAAGGTGGGTCAGAGAACGTACCTCCATCTACATAGCACAGGAGAATCTTGCGTGGGGAAAGAAGTCAGCTTTGCTAAGATCTGGGCAGAGCACTTTCTAGGTAAAGAGAAGAGCAGATACAAGGCCCCGAGGCTAAGCCAAGTCAGAGTCTATGGAAAGACAGCAGAAGGTAAAGCTAGAGACAGGCAGGGACCAGTCTGTGTAGCTTTCAGCATGCTAAGAGGTTTCGGTTTTATTCTAAGTTCAAAGGTAACCCAGTACAGAGTGTTGGGTGGAAGAGTTATTTGATTTATGTTTTTGAAAGATCCCTGTAGTGCCACATGAAGAATGGATTTCAGGGCGGCCTGATGACAGCCAAGAGAACAGTTAGGAGACTGTTCTATGGCCTCAGATGAGACATGATAGTGGCTTAGATTAGGGTGAAAGCAGTGGAAATGGAAAGAAGTGGGTGGATACAGCATATCCCATATTTTGGGTGAAGAGCTAATGGATCAGATGTGAAGAGTGGCAGAAAAAAGAAACACAAGGATAATTCATAGAGCTGAGACTTCATTGTCTACTCTGGTGTAAAATAATACCTTTATGCCTAGGCAATGAATGCAGTAAATCAGGGCAACTGAGGCCATATAAGTTAGGAAGGATTCAAGCTTTGATGGTAAACCTAAATTTAAGTTCTGGTACCACCACTGATGACTGTGTAACTTTAAGCAAATATTCCTACATCTCTTCACATGCATTTCCTCATCTACAAAGTGGTGACAATTGTGTCTGTCTCCTAGGATTATCACAAGAGAATTCATATAAAACACAACATAGTAGTAGTATTCAATAAAGTGCTAAATAAATGTTAGATGCCATTGTTATTATTTGCATTAAGGGAAACAAGCTGTCGCTTTTTTTGTTCTCCACTGTTTGATTTTGGTGTTTCTTGCTTCTTATCACATGCTTAATTATACCATCCTTTTAGAGCTAGTAAGAGTGAAATTCTGAGTTCGAAAAAACAAAGGCAATTGATCACCTGCTCTCTGGGTGTTCACCTCATGCCAACAGGCACAAGTCTTCTGAATCTGCCCCAGGCATCCTTGCCAGGGACATCTGGCAAGTAGGACATTTTCACAGGCTACCCTTAGCCAACTCTGCTCAAGTCAACTAGAATTTCCTTGACTATACTTGGCATACTCAGAAGCACAACTCAGGTGTTAACACTACTTAATAAAGCTTTGTCATTCATGAATGTAGTGATGTTGCAATATAGTTGCATTAGTCATCTGCTAAGCCAGCATCTTTTAAATATATATATATCTTGACCATGACCTATAGTAAGTAATACATCATGATGCAGTATACAGTGTGTAGAAACAAGCCATCAATAAATAGCATCTATTCTTACCACATGTAATACACTCGAATAGATCCTGTTTCTGTCCCTACCACCACCACCACCACCACCACCACTACCTCTTTTTTCCCATTCTGATCACAACTGATTTCATTGATTTCATGACCTATTAATGGGTCATGACTCACAGTTTGAAAATCTATGCTGGAGGGTCACTGCAGATTGTTTTATAGCTCTGAGTGTGTGTTTCTCTAAACTTCCTTTCTGAGAGTTTCTATTTCTCTAGTCTCACTCCATGTGGCTTGCTGTGATTTGCATGTGTTTGAACTCTACATCTGGATACGGCACTCACTGCTTGTAATTTTTCAAAGGATGCTTTTAACTCAAGTGTTAGCCCATCTGTTAAGACCTATTTATCGCTTTTTAAGAGAAAAAAATGAAAAGCAAATCAGAATTCCAGGCTCACACTAACCAGAATTTTTCTTTTTTCTTTTGTAAAAGCCTTCCATCTGTCTGCCCCCTTTTGGACACAACTCAAATAGGAGCATACATCTCATCAAATCAAATGTGGGTGCTGTCAAAAAGCTGCCAAAATATCATGCCATTTGCTTTTTTTTTTTTAAGGAGAATTAAAATCAGATTTAACTCATAATGAGTTGTTTGTTTTGTGACTTCTCTTCCCATCCATTATGGAAACATGGACCTCGATTTACTACATGTTGGTACGTACAGTAGCCTTCCAGGGGTAGTCCCAAGGTACCCTAAGATAAACAAAATACTACAATTCTGTTGGGGCAAAGATTAGTGGTAAAGAAACAAAGCATTGTGGAAAGGGAGGGAGAACCAGGAGCTCTAGCTATGAACTCCATTAGACAAGAATCCTAGGGTGAGGGCAAGTACCCCATCTGGTTTGTTTTTCTCTCTCCTCCATAACCTAGCCTAGAGGAAGTTGCTCAGTACCTTTAAACTCCATTCCCCTGGCAAGTCATCTAATCTTTGACTAGTTATTTTTCTCGACCTGACTTTGAGATTTAAAATAATACTGTCTACCTACCCTTCCAAAGATCTTCTGAGAATAGTCATGAATTAAAGAATCATATAGAAAAAGACAAAGGGATCTAACCGCTACTGCCCATTTATCAAATGACAGAAGTCTGAAGTCTCTTGGAGAGCCCTTCCTCCACAGCCAAGAGAGGTGATCCCATGGTCTCAGGACTATGACCCCACTACAGCAAAGAATGCCACAGCCTTAAAAACCTGCAGGGAAAGCAGGTGCTATGCAATGGTAAAGAGCAAAGACTCTGAAGTCAAGCAGACCCTCGAATTAAAATTCTGCCTCTACCACTTAGATCTGTATGATGAACAAATCACATTCTCTCTCTAAACCTCAGTTTCTCATTAGGAGGTTGGGAGATTAAATAAGAATAAATCACATAAAGCATTTAGCACCTTTAGCACTCTCTCTAGCAAAAGTGAAGCCTATAAATGGCAGGTGCTATTATTGTTATTGTTGTTAATAATGTCACTGTTATGAAAGAAAATTACCGAAGTATCTTACAGGGATAGAGTAATCAAAATGTGGAGAAGTCTATAAAAAAAGAAAGAAGGAGGTGTGCTTAAGAAAAATGTAATAATAAAAACCAAACGCTTGGATTTGAAAAGCAGTGACACAATACAAAATAAGAGATTGATGAAGCAGAAGAAGCTGGAAAATTATTTTAAATGGAGTATTCAGTAAAAGCTGCTTTCCTGAATCAGTCTAACATCTTGGTGGTTGGGTCTTGTTTAATCATGTACATATATTGTTATTTAATCATAGGGGCTTATTAAAGCAGAAGCTTATTTCCAATTTCCCTTCACATCATTTTCAGCTCTTCTTGTCTTTCTCATTCTGTAGAATCCTATTCAAGAATGCTAATTTTTGTTTACTGAAAACATGCTTGTTATGAACTCCATCACATCTTCTTCACTAATCCCTCACTATTGTTCTGTGACGCTAAATCATCTACTGTGGTTCTAATCAGTGTGCCCCTTGAGTAGTACTCAGGTATTCTACGTGTAATATCTGAAATGGAACTCATTCAAGTTTGAAGATCCTAATAAAATAAAAATAACTGTTGCAACTGTTTGGTCAAGTTTTAGCAGCAACTCTTTTTCTACAGCATCTGGCGTAACCTATTTACCTGGTTTGCCCATTTCAAAAATAAGAATCTTATCTCTCGTTTTTAGTTCAGTTCAGTGACTCTCTTAATAACATCTGACAAGGCCCTTTTAAATGAAGAACTTCTAAAATACATCTCCTAACTATCAAGGAAGAATACCTTTCCAGCCCAAATCAATCCACTTCTAGGATACATGTGTGTATGGAAAAGGAAATATATTTAGTTGTACGTTCCCAGTGGTTTATTTTATTATTTCGGAAATTTTTTATCTTCATTTCTGATTAATCAGCATTTGGCAGTGGTTCCCAGACTCTCCATCAAGTAACTAATGACCAATAAACAAAATATGCCAAGGAAATTATAATTTAAAGAAATGCTGCTATTTAGGAAAATTTGTCTATAACATAAGTATGATTTTATAGTGTGAATAAAGGGTTCTTAATTTGTCTAGGTTTGTGTCTAGATTTCTGCAGAATACTTTTCTTAAGGTAGAACCACGGTTATTGCCTTACTGGACTCTGGTGTGGCCATATGCTCTTGGAGCTATGACCACTGCCATGTTTCCTGGCTTTGGCCCCCTCCCCTACCTTGGGGAGGTAAATCTCCTTATTCTCTTTCTCTCTCTCCTGCTCTAATCTAGTTTCTAAATAAAGTATATTTTCTAATCTAAAAAATAAATAAATAAGCTGGGCTCAGTTGCTCAGCCTGTAATCCCATGCCTTGGGAGGTTGAGGTAAGTGGATTGCCTGAGTCCGCGGGTTCAAGACCCGCCTGGGCAACTTGGCAAGACCTCATCTCCACAATACATCAAAAATTAGCCGGGTGTGGTAGCCCCCACCTGTAATTCCAGCTACTTGGAAGGCTGAGGCGGAAGGATCGCCGGAGCCCAGCAGGTCGAGGCCGTGGTGGCCGGGAGCGGCCACTGCACTTCAGTCTGGGCGACTGAGTGAGACTCCAACTCAAAATAAATAAATAAATAAATAAAGTAGAATCATAAGGCTGTACCATAAAGGAAAAGTAAGTCCATACTAAAGTCCTAGTTTTAATACCTCATTTTATCGCACTTCACTTTAGTGTGCTTCACAGATACTGCATTTTACACAAATTGAAGATTTGTGGCAACCCTTTGTCAAGAAAGTTTATTGGTGCCATTTTTCAGATAGTTTGGGCTCATTCCATGTCTCTGTGTCTCAATACTTACAATACAGGTAATTCTCACAATACTTCAAACTTTTAAAATTATTATTATATCTATTATGATGATCTGTGATCTGACCTCTGATGTTGCTATTGTAATTGTTTTGGGACACCACAAATTGCATCCAAATAAGACATAAAACTTAACCAGTAAATGTTGTGTATGCTTTGACTGCTCCACCAGCCAGCTGTTCCCTATCTCCTTCCCTCTCCTCCGGCCTTCCTATTCCCTGAGACACAACATTGAAATTAGACCAGTTAATAACCCTGCAATGGCCTCTAAGTGTTCAAGAGAAGGAACAGTCATACATCTCTCACTTTAAATCAAAAGCTGAAAATGATTACACTTAGTGAAGAAGGCACTTTGAAAACTGAGATGGACCAAAGGCTAGGCCTCTGGTGTCAAAAAGTAAGCCAACTTGTGAATGCAAAGGAAAAATTTTTGAAGGAAATTAATAGTGTTATTTCAGTGAACACAAGAATAATAAGAAAGACAAACAGCTTTGTTGCTGATGTGGAGAAAGTTTTAGTGTGTTGAACAGAAGATCAAACCAGCCACAACATTCTGTTAAGCTGAAGCTTAATCCAGAGCAAGGTCCAAACTCTCTTCAATTCCATGAAGGCTAAGAGAGGTGAGGAAGTTGCAGAAGAAAAGTTGGAAGCCAGCAGAGGTTGCCCCATGAAGTTCGAGGAAAGAAGCTGTCTCCATAACAAGTGCTGTTGTACAAGCAGCAGGAAGTTATCCAGAAGATATAGCTAAGACCATTGAGGGAGGTGGCTACATAACAGATTATAATTCCTCCAACTTTGCTCTTTATTTTATTTCTTTATTTATTTTGTTGAGTTGGAGTCTCTGTCGCCCAGACTGGAGTGCAGTGGCCGCTCCCGGCCACCGCAGCCTGGACCCGCTGGGCTCCGGCGATCCTTCCACCTCAGCCTTCCGAGTAGCCGGAATTACAGTCACGTGCTACCACGCCCGGCTGATTTTTTGATTTATCGTAGAGATGAGGTCTCGCCAAGTTGCCCAGGCGGGTCTCGAACCCTCATGCTCAGGCAATCCACTCACCTCAGCCTCCCAAAGCAGGGATTACAGGCTGAGCCATCAAGCCCGGCTATTTTCAAAACTGATTTGTCTAAAGTAGATCTTTTTTGTTTGTTTCTTTCTTTTTTAATGTAAAGATGTGGAATACAATTCAGGGTTAGGCATATAAGCATAGATCATGCAGGTCCCCCTGTTAATGAAGTATGCCCCTCCCTGCCCTAGCAGTTTCCCAACAGTTTCCCATTACTGCCAATCGCTTTCTTATAGAATTATAATTGTTCAAGGTCCTCTTATGAGTGACAACATATGGAACTCTGTTCTTTGTTTCTGTGATAAATCACTAAGTATGATCGACTCCAAATCCATCCAGGCTACTGCAAAGTCCATATATTTGTCATTCTTTGTGCCTTCACAATACTTTGTTGTGTATATGTACCACATTTTTTTTTATCCAGTCCAGCTTCCATGGGCAACATGGTTGGTTCCATGTTTTTGCTATTGTGAATAGAGCTGCAATAAACATTCGTGTGCAGGTATCTTCTAGAATAACTTGAGTTCCTCCGGGTATATTCCCAATAGGGGAATTGCTGGGTCATATGGAAGGTCAATTTCTAGTTCTTTCAGAAATCTCCAGACTGTTTTCCAGAGAGGTTGTACAAGTTTGCATTCCCACCAGCAGTGTAGAAGCGTTCCTTTTTCTCCACATCCTCGCCAGCATCTGTTG
>CAUYQG010036961.1:0-38312 GCA_963574415.1 Tarsius wallacei | reverse complement strand
TTTTGTGAGAGATCGCTCAGTATTATAAACTCTAATTCCATCCAGGTTGCTGCAAAATTCATGATTTTGTTCTTTTTTATGGCTGTGTAATATTCCATTGTGTATATGTACCACATTTTTTTAATCCAGTCCTCTTTTGATGGACAGCATGGTTAGTTCCAGGTGCTTGCTATTGTGAACAATGCTGCGATAAACATACGTGTTCAGGTATCTTTTTTATAGAGTGATTTGAGTTCTTCAGGGAATATTCCCAGTAGGGGGATTGCGGGGTCATATGGAATGTCGATTTTTAGAGCTTTTAGGAATCACCACACTGATTTCCACAGAGGCTGACAAGTTTACACTCCCACCAACAGAGTAGAAGTGTTCCCTTTTTACCACATCCTCCCCAGCATCTGTTATTTTTTGAGTTATTGATAATTGCCATTCTGACTGGAGTTAGGTGGTAATTTTTCACTTTTAAACTGAATCACTGGGCATAGTATCTTGAATAATGTAGTCATATTATAAATATACAACTTTTTATTATGCATTTTAGCTAATTATAACAAAACAATGTGATTTAATTATAGGACAATATAAAATAAAATAATACCATGAGTGTATGTAATGTCAGTTCAACCTTTTATTTGCAGTTAAAGGAATATGATCTGATGTGTTAATGGTTGTTACTGAAAGTAGACATCTCCTAAAACAAATAATTCATGTATGCTTTCACTGCTTCTAAGAAAATGGGTGCTGAACTTGAAGTTAAGTGATAAGTTTGATTTCTCCCTAGAAACATCTCCATTATTAATTTCTGCTGGTAGAAAAATAAAATGGACAAACTTAGAAACCCAAAGAGTATCCACCCAAAAGTATTGCATGTAAAAAAATAGTACTTACAGAGAAGGATGGATGCTCTTTCTCAAATACTAGAATTTACTGTGGAGGCCTTCTCCTAGTATTATTTCTCAAATCCTTAATAATTGAAATATCTTCAGCTACTGTCTAAGTTAAATGTAATATCTCTTCAATTTTCTTTAAAAAAGGAGAAATCATTGCATGAGACTTTGGTCAATACAAAATTAATATTGCCATCTACGATGAAAATCTGGAGTGGGTTCATAATTTAAAATAAAAAACTTCAATACACCCTGTAAGTGCTGCCAAAATAAGCAGGAATTTACTTTTCGTTTGAGCAGTCAGATTTTTCTTCTGTGTGCAAACAGAGCAAAATTCAGGACATTTCACTACTGGAGAATCTCTAATGAGTGGTTAGTAAAATACCCACCTTTCTGACTGCCACTGGATATCAAAAAATTACTCACTTCTGACTCAGTAATTACCCACGAAAAATTTAGATCAAGTGGTCTTCACTTCACCCAAATTAGTACCTGACAAGGAATGCTTTTGGCAAGGTTGGCAGCTGAGAAACAGGAAATGAGTAGCAAAACATTATTAAAACTTGAAAAAATAACAGCCTTAAAGGTGTGTGATCTACCACTCAACCACTCTAAAACGACTACAGGAGAGAGGCATCCCGCCTGGGCAGAAGAGAAGCTCAGGGAGCCAGTAGAGGAAATAAAGCAAAGGAAATGTCGCTCTATCTTTGCTCATCCAGTTCTCTGATGGGCCGTGATTAGTATTATCACCACATTTTCAAATGCGCAAAAGACTTGGAACGTATTTGCAAGAGGGAAAAAGTTCTGAATGTTTGTTTACAACGGACTCTGAAGACCAAAACTATGTTTGGAAAACCTTTTGTCAGTGGATGGGTTACTTCTTAAGCCACATACAGGCCAGGGTCTGATGCCTTCATAGCATGAGAATGAATGGCAGGAGGCTTGCCTTAGAATCTGAACAGGCACTTCATGTGATTCAAATCCTACGTTTATGGAAACGTGGCCCAAATCTACAAACTCGGCTTGTTTTTGTCTTCGTCTTCCTGCTTAGGGTCATCTGGCAGTGGATGGAGCTTTCTCAAAGGAGTGGTTTCTTGATATTTTGTCTTTAAATTAGTCTAACCAGGTCACGGGAATTCAAATTTTTTATTTGAACATTATTTTTCGTGGGATCTTTGCAATATTCTCTCATCTCTCAATTCATATACCTATCATTCGACTTGAGCGTTACAAAAGTGGATTTTAAAGGTGCAATGACTTCTGAGTTATATTGTCATATTTTTAATCCACATATGAGGGGGGAGCCCCCAAAACCCATAATTTATTTATAAAAACTTGTGTCCTCATTCTTACATGTTTAAATCTCAGTCACTTTCAAAGTACTCTTCATTTGTTGCAATATACCTATTGAGATGCTTTTTCCCACTGTTTAAAATAGTTTTCGAACTCATCAACGTTGACGCCTTTTAGTGTTTCTGTCGTTTTTTGTTTGTTTGTTTGTTTCATCTCTTCCACATCGGCAAAATGTTTTTCTTTGAGGATTTTTTTCATTTGGGAAAATAAAACAAAAAATCACTGAGTGAGATCGGGTGAAAAGGGAGGGTGGGGCAAGGGAATCATGGCATTTTGGGTCAAAAACTGCTGAACAGCGTAGTGTGGACAGGTATGCCAATATATCACTCATCATGAAATGGGCAAACACATTGAAAGAATCACCAAAAAAAAAAAAAATTCACTGAAGCTGAATGCCGCCTCTCAAAACAATGCTACCTGGTACTCTAATGCCGATGGGTTCCTAGACTTACCGAGAGGAGAAGCCTGTACTACAAAGGGCCCTCCCTCCAAAAAATAACGTATTTTTAGGATCCCCCCCCTCGTATAATATGTTTGATTAAAAGCACTGATAACACTATTCATTAAAAGCTACTCTTGTCATTTATAAGATTTCAGTCAAATAGTCTTTTGTTAGAACAATAAAAAAAATAACAAACGTCAACTTAGATCAGAAGTCACCAAACTGTGGCCTGTGGGTTAAACCCAGTCTAATTCATTTGTTTACATATTGTCTGTGACTGCTTTCCTTGCTACAATGTCTGCAGAGCTGAATACCTGCAAGAGAGACCCTGTGACCCACAAAGCAGAAAATATTTACAATCTCTCTCCTTCCAAAAAAAAAAAAATGCTGACCATTCATTGCACTGGATAATGGTATGAATATTATATAGATCGCAGTCTATACCACAGAACATTCTCTGGTCGCTATGTTATTATTGTCTGATACTCTCTTGACTGTATTCAAGGTCCTTCATGATCAAATCCCATGTCCTCCTACTACCCTGGCACTCATTATCCAGTACCGCATTCCTCGAACACACTGTCACATTCACACTTGAATATTGTTGCTAGGCATCAGAGATGCAATGCCTATTAAGATGTGGTTCCTGCCTATAACACATGTGCCATCTAGCAGGAGCTCATTACCTAGAAAGCACAGTGCCTGGGACAAAGTAGGTGTCACATACCTGTGTACTTTAGAGGTAGTTGAAATGAATTGAGCTGAATTTACATATATATATATACATATATATATATATATGAACTGTTGCAATAAGTTTGCATTATGTTCTTATCTTGGCATTACCTCCAAGTCAGATCAAAAAGTCTTCTCTATTTGTACCATAAAATTGTAGAAGAAATTCTTGATAAATCTTGAAAAATTTACTTAATAGCATTTTCTAGGTTCAAATCATACAGCCAAACTAATCTACACTAATTGAAGCATTTTACTAATTACTCTTTCTACATAGGTCTTGAAAATTTTTCTTTCTTGCCGAGAGAGAGAGGAATATAGAAGTATGAAGCTAACATTTTCAGCATTACGACTGCTTTATTTTGCTCTTGGATAATTATTTGTGCCATGTCATAGATTCCATATAAGATAATGCTTGATATGGTATTATTATGGGTACTGCATTTTTCTCCTGAGGTGATACTTGGGGGTCCACTTATGAAATTGTATTTAAATGAAGACTAATTAATTATAAAAGGACCTCTTGGCAAAGATTGCTCAAATTAAATAATAATTACCAAATATCCTCTTCACTTTATGCTATATAGACTCAGCCTTCAAATTTCACCAAGCCCTTAACAAGTCAGTTCTGGTAATTACTCAATAATCTCTTCCTTCAATGGTAAATGCCTCTCAGGTTTTTCATAGACTATCTAAAAAAAGAAGAAGAAAAATTATTTCACTTCTGATTTCCATCTAGACTTGTATCACCTAAGGACTAAAGCCATTTTAGTTCAACAACTCATCTGAAATAGTCCAACACTAACTGTAAGGAGAAAATCATCGGTGTTGCTTTCAGGAGATATCCAACCGATATTGTTGCTGTAAGTCTGGTTTCAGAGTGAGATCTTAGACATTTCTGACACTGAAACCTGAATACTCTTATCCCACTATGACTATTATGGAAAGTTAGAAAGATATGTGGTGAGTGTTAAGCCTTAGATTGAAAAAGAGGAATGGTCACTTATGAAAATGTATGTGTATTTGTTCTAAAAGCTAAGCACTTGTTCTTGGGACAAATGTCATAATCACTCCATACGTCTTCACCAATTCTGACTGCATCTTTATGCAAAACAGTTTGCTTCCTTTCCAGAAAAGTTGTGTGGTATCTACCTTATTGTCTAAGTGAGCATTACCATAATTTAGGGAATTATAACAAAATGACTTCCTCAACTCCTAGGGAAAAAGGGAATCAACTCCAAAGATTCATTGAAATATACTTAACTTGAAGCTTAAATACATGTTTCATGAGCAGAGGAGGATGGGGGAGTCAATAAAAAATGCCCAGCTGTAATGTGTTGTTATGGACTGAATTGTGCCCCACCCCCTCTCAAATCATGCTCAAACCCTAACCCCCAGTGTGATGGTATTTAGAGATGTGGCCTTTGAGAGATAATTTGGTTTAGATTAGGTCCCAAGTGCAGATCCTCCATGACTGGATTAGTGCCCTTATCAGAAGAGACCCCGGAGAGCTCACTGTCTCTCTCTTCCACTCTCTGCCATGTGACAAGGTAGAAAAAAGGTGGTCAATTGCCAGCTTGGAAGAGAGCCCCACCCAGAACCTGACCATGCTGAAAGCCTGATCTCAGACTTCCAGCCTCTCGAGTATGAGAAAATAAATTGTTGTTGTTTAAGCCACACTGTCTATGATATTTGGTAATGGTGGCCTGAAGTGACTAAAACACCTGGTAACCAGAAGATTTACAATTATTTTAGTAAAGGATGTGCCTGAAGAAGCGGCCTGAGTCTGATGCCTTGATTAATACATAAACAGACTCTGAGTGGCTCTTCTTCTACTTATCGCCAAGATACAATCTGGCACAACAGTTTTGTTTGATAGACAGCATTGGCCTAAGCTTGTCAACTAGCCAATGTGAAATAACATTATTACTGTATAATGTCGAGTTAGGCTGCATAATATTTCCATTGTATGACACACATGATGAAGAGATTTCAGAGTTCTCCACTGTTTACATAATTAGCATTACATATTTGTGAAATTAAGGTACCACTATTACTGTTATTACCATATTTCCTTCCTCTCAGGGTGCTGATACGTATGTGTGTTCACTTGAAAAAATGATCAGAGAAAGCACCACCTCTATCTCCAAAGGCTTTCTGCATCCCTGCAGTCCCCACAGAAGGTATCTGAACCCCCACTTTATCTTGGCGGCCTTGCCAAAAATAAAATAACCAGGGCCAGCTTGAGGAATGAGAGGAGAAAACAAGAGGGAACCGGCCTAAAAGACCTGGCTCCTAGTGTAGTTTATTGCTCTACTGCTGGTTTGAAAGGATTATGTAGCCATAGGCTATCTCCAGATAGAAAGATGGTTCAGTGACATCCCTTTGGTAAATAAGTAGCTATTCCTCCTCCCTCTAAACGTCACATTGAAGTAGGCTGTGTTTTCTGATTAATTCAGTTTGAATACCGCTGACTGACTGTCACTGTAGTCATATGTCACTGGTGGCAGCTCAGAGAGTCTAACCTTCTCTAACATCAGTGCACACAATTCATTTTAAAATGTGGTCTAATAGTTACCGAATACCTGCAAGGTAAAGGGAAGATGGGATGTATTTTCCCTCAAAATAGCCTGCAACCAAATTTATGAAAGCAAAGGGTAGGCACAGTAGTGTTCTTTGCAATGCAAGAGCTGTAAGTCACTTGGAAATTTTCCCCCAAAGAATCGTCTTCATCTTTTTCCAGAGCTTGACCAAGCCCCTGGCACTCAGGTACGTGAGGAGATATGACACCTCCTTAAGTTTGCGTTGTACAATTAGAGAGGGGCAGAGCACCCAAACCACTTGTCTTTGGAAGCAGTCTGATAGTGTAACTCTAGGTTGCCGTCACAGGAAGCAGACACTAGGCCAAGTCTACATAACACATCTCTCTTTTTTCAGTTCTGGAGGAAGAGTGTTGTGCTGGAGACCTTGGGCGTTGAAGTCAGTTGGTTGAAATCACAACTCTGCTATTAATTAACTTCCTAAAGTAAAATAAGCTACTAAACTGTCCTGGCCCTCCATTTTTCATCCACAAAACAGCAATACTATCACCTCATTACATTGCTGTGATGAGCTTAAATGAAAACCAGAATGGGAACACCTACCCCTCGTCACTTGTTTTTGAACACACATTGGAGAATAATGCTACTAAAAATGTGCATGGCTTTTATGCATGGCCATGTGCAAAAGAGACAAGGCTTTGACCTAATCTTGCCTCAGGCTTTGGCCTCCAACTCCGACAATAAACACACACGTCTCTGTTTACAACTCCATAAACAGGGACATGTGTTTCTGTTAACAATGCATGCTCTGGGCTGTCTCTGTGATCAATTATTTTATATCATTTTCAAATTGCCACGTGTTTACATCTTTCCAAATAGCTGTCCCCTGAACGAAAAAGGCCTGCCTAACTATGGCATGGTCAGAGGGGTTCCCTTCAACTTATCACATCTAGAAATGCCACAGACAGAAATGCTTCCAGGCTATTTGCTAAGAAAACTAGCATAAGCTGCTTATCAGAAAATATTACATTTTCCCTGAAAGGTGAACTGTTTTGTCAGTTGCTTGGGCTGTGTGAAATTTCTTTTTTGTCATGATAGGTCACTGCACAGAAGCTAACAGTAGACTGCCATCTCCCTGGTGGATGCCAGGGCCCTGGGCAAAATCCTGAAAAGCTAGCCTTTGCTTTTAGGACAAGTATGCTATCACTGGAGTCCAAGCCCTATATAAATGTAAGTGGTATTAGCGTTGTTGCAACTGGGTGTTTTTTAAAGATGCATCAGCTAGCTTACCTTGTGGATCCAGAACCTGTATAATGTTTGATATACTCCAGTTTCTTCTGCTGGCGGAATAATTTGGTAGAACACATTCCATTCACTTTTTGAAACACCTCAATTTGACATTCAAAATCCAAAACTCCGGCCCCCAATAAGCACCACAAGAAGCTGAAAACTGGATTTGTGTCACTGGGCAGGTCATTTCAATGTCACTGAAACTCAGTTTCCACATCTGTAAATTGTCCATAAAAGTATTATTTATCTCTTGAGGTAATTATGGGATTCATGGGAAAACACTGAAGTAAAAATTCTTGTTCACTGCAAAGGCCAAGACAAATGTAAGGCATGTAAATTACTTTTATTTTAATCAAACTCGTTACCAAATTCCACACAATCACTGTGCAAGAGGCTAATCATCAGCACATAGAGCTTTCAGTTTCCTGCTCAGTGTTTGGAGCTCAACCAATCGGTGACTTGTTTTTGTATAATGACATAGGAGGATTGAATTCTGTCTGGTTTATGGTCTGAACTATACAAATTTGCATTTTGACCAGAGACCTGAGAGAATTTACTGTGCTTCATGAAGTTTTACAACTGAGTCTATTGAGTATAATAATATTAATAACAACAATAACAATAATTGAACACTCAAAGAGATTAAATGGCTTGCTCTTGGACACAAAAGCTAGTAAATGATCAAGATTTAATTTACATCTAATTCTGTATGGGCGCAAAGAGCAGAATCCTGAGACAGGAGGCTTCACTGCCTCTGAACCCTGAAAAAGACAGTGACAGAAGTCTTGTAGTATGTTCTTTCCTTTCACTCTCAGGAGTAAGTAGGAGTGGTTTACATGTGATTTTGTTGCTGTTTAGATAGTGCCCAGTCCCAAGTTTGGTGTGGCAGTGTGAAAAAATAGAGGAATGCTTCAGACCACGTTTAGATCCTTTCTTCTGAAAACTCAAATTCTCACCCTTTTTCTTCTCTCCCCCTCCACCTTCCTTTCTCTCTCCCTTCTCTCCTTGTTTTACTTTCTCTCCCTCTCACACTTCCTCTTCCTATCTCTACCTCTACCTCTCTTTCTCTCTCTTTTCCCCCACCCTCAATTTCCTCTTTTTAACCCTTTCCCTTTCTCTCTCCCTCTCCCTAGGAGAAAGATTAGCCCAGATAAAAACAAGAGACTTTAAGCATCAGAACCATATTTGAAAACCAACTCTAGCGTCTTTTAGCTATGAGCCTGGACATTGACTTAGCTGCTCAGACATCAGGGTCTTCATATCTGCAATAAACCTACACTCCTCATGCAAAGCTATCATATGTACCATGGAAAAAGAGCATAAACAAGGTGCCTAGCAGGATGCTTGGCCTTTAGGAATGAAAATTTCTTCTCTAATCTAGGTATAATATCTGAACAACTGGTATTAAAGTAGCAAACCTAAATCACTCAGATTCTGTCATCTTCTAAATATAAAGGTAATTGTCAAACTGACATATTTTCACTGAAATGAGTGAATATTTCATCATCCTACTGAGAGAGGAAGCATTTTTCTGGTTCACATAGTACTGGCTACCAGTTCATGGACTCACCCTGCATGGTCTATATAGTTCTTTTCTATGGTTGGCCAAGACGCAGACTCAAGGCCTTTCATGGACACCCAACAATCAGCATACTCCAGTTTTGTTCCTTCTCCATCCTTCTCTTTCCCTAATCATTCTGACACCTTTTTTTTTTTCTTTTTTTTTGCAGCCAATCAACATACAGAATTCTTGGTGCAGGGGACAAATTTGCTTTGCTTTATTTGCAGTAACTGGTTTCAGGCATTGTCAGATTCTAAAACCTCATGTTCTTTTCTGAACATATTACAAATCATCTCCATTATTAGTCTTAGCGTCCAGTCTTAAGCAGGAATTAAAATCAACAGCGCTGAAAAACACTGCTATTTGAAGCCAAAAATAGCCCCCATGCCTCACGTGAGGCACAGAAAACAGTTCCTGAGACCCCCATCATAGCTCCCTATGAGCATTCTTTGAATTCTTTCCAACAGTCATTTCCTTTTCCAAAAAGTGGGGAATATTTCCTGACTATGCAGAATCCCAAACCTTGTGCCTGCAAAGCACACCTGTGATTCAAAGGTACCTCTGTTCTGAGAATGACTGCTCCAAAACCATTTAGATAGCATAAGAGAGCCAAGTAAAGACTGCATAGGAAGAATTTGCAGCATTTTATTTTTATTTTTACATTTTATCTACATTTGTCTAAATTGTAGATGAGTCACTTGACCCACTGAAGAAGTAAGATAAGAAATAAATTGTTTTTCTGACAACTACCCGTGGTTCAAGTAGTCACAAAGCCAAGATATAACAACCCTCTGAACTGTCTCACTTTTGGTCTGCCCTGTCTAAAACTCACTTAGAACTCACATATTCCAAAATTGTCTGCCTCTTGGATTTGTCATTAGTCTTATTAGTCTGAAGTCTATACATTTCTGTTTCAAACAATGGTAATGACACACATTTTTTAATGAAAGGGAAGTCTCCATAACCTGTTGTTCCTTTTGTGGTACATTCATTTGTAAATATATTTAAAAACTATATGACACTACACAAATATAAGCTATTTACTGCCCATGCTATGCATGTTTTTATTTTTATGCATAACTACAATAATAATAAAAAGATTCTTGACTTGCTTGCATATCAACCATCGCAATACCAATTTCACCAAACTCATACCTCAGCAAGGTTCATTGCTTCCTTATGAATTTGCAGACTAGACCTAGTGAACCCTTTCCAATCTGACAGACATCACAACCCATTCACCCGAGTTGCCATATGTGGCTTTAGCTAAGAGTATCACCACACAATCATACATTTTTACAATAGGTCTATAAAACAACCATTATAATAAATGTCTGCTTAATTAATACATTAGGACATAAAGCAATTTATTATGCTCTTATTTGCTATCATTCTCCCTGCTCAAATTTAATAATGCAAAAAGGTTTCTCTGATGCCAAACCCTAGAAATAATAAAAATACATTCATCATGGATATTGAATGCAGATGCGCCTGGCAGTATTGCTGGCAGAGAGAAGGCAGTCAGATGCAGAAAGAGAAAGTAGAGGATATTTTGCACAGGCTTGGCTAGAATTGGGTCTCTACGAGAGAGAGAAAGGAGTCTAGTACAATGCTTGCTTTGGAGGCAATGTAGGTGCCCAGAATAACTATCATTACAATATGCAACAACAGGGGGAGGGAGAAAGGGAGTTAGGGTGAAAAGCTTTCAAGTCAGTTAAATTCATGAGGGCTATGGAGGCTCAAATTGAAATTATCTCACTCTGTGCTGATAAATAAAGTAGCTCTGGTACCTAAATCATGACACTAACTATACGTTTCGATTTTTTTAAGTAGTGATTAGGTGGATACTCTGGGGAACCTACCAGCCTTCGCAGAGATAACAGACTCAACTTAATATCAACTTAAAAAGAGACTTGAATTCTAACCAATCTCATGTAATGAATTGAAATTCTATAGCTTTCAGAGGGGGGGAAAGATAAAAAAGCGACACGGCTCCATTCTCTAACTTGCTGTCAGGAAATATAATTTGTGCTCTCGGTGATTCACCTAGCTCATATGCAGCATGCAAATTTATTTCCCTAATAATCAGACCTGGAGATTGCCCAAGAGGATTAATAGCATCATTCCTTATGACCGCCAGGATATTATGCACCTCTGACATGGAAAAATTGTGTTAGTTCTACAGAGAAAACGCAAGGATATTTGTCCTGCTAGACAATATAATAGGCTGGTGCATCATCAGATTACAATGTCATTTCAAAAACCTTGAATACAAATAATGTACAGTGGGGGAAATGTTGGAACAACCTCCCTTAATTCAGTAGCCTTGAATTCACATGTATTTTTGTGTGTGCTACGCAGTGCATGCATACATTTTTTTAAAGCTTTCCAACATCGCATGTAAAAAGGCAGGGGTGTTATGTATTCCATGAGATCTTGCCATTGTTTCTTGGAAATGGATGAAAATGACATGAAAAAAATGGGCTCTTTCTATGGTTTTAGTTTGTTTCTATCCTGCTTGTGCCCAGCTAAATGTGGTGCTCAGAAACAGAACTTTCAGAGATATACATATATTGTCTGGGGTTTATTGTGAGGTGTGCTTGTTGATATATACACAGATAAATGTATCTAAGAATTTTCCTCCATTTATATCTTTATTCAAACATGGAGTCACTTGTACCTTCAATTGCTCAATATTTGATACTCAAGGTAAAACAACATGTTTCATAATTGTTGTTTGGGACTATATTTTATTTTATCTTTTACAATGAATTGGTCAGAAATGTTCCAGAACAGTAATGTCTCCAGCTGTACTTTCGACCAAAGAACGCTGCCTTGAGACAAGACCAAATTTCATTATTATGCGCATGGGAGCAATAAGATTAGCTCCTACTGCTGCCCCTAAGGTGGAGCAGCAGGAAGAACCAATGAGATGATGCTAATGTGCATGTTAATAGTATTCTGCTAGAAGAAGTTGGGATAATTAAACATGTACCGTCTCTTTAAGACAGAGCTGCACACATTTTCTTCGGGTGGGTGTTTACAAGAATTCCAATTTCAGGTCATAGCCATTTCTAAGATTGCTTAAGAAAGAGATGGGAATAACTTATCTTATTCATGTATTCAAGGAACCTTATAAAATGTGCAAAACATAACAGTTTTAAGGGGCAAAACATGCATCTTATCTTGACAGAGCTGTTTTATTATGTGTACTGTTGTATACTGACCTAATATATGGAGCATTTTTAGCTAATATACCTTGTAGGAAACCAGCCTTTAATGTGATGGATTTTATGGTATCTCATTAGGGTGTGTTTATATAACCTGATACTAAACACGTTTTCAGATTCATGTTCCTTATTAAAATTGTGAGCCACATTGATTTTTAGTTGGAACAGCAATGGAGTCATTTTTACTATTAAGAAGGGTAGCTCTGAAGTTATTCCCAGAGCACAACTATTCTCCGTACAAACTTGGGGACTTACCCTTCTAGCCTCAATTAGCATGGTCTTGATGGGACAGCTCACTGTCCTCTGATTGTCTAGAAACCTCTGTTAGGTTATTATCCATAATGCAGAATGTTTTAATTTCATTAAGAAGTTTTTCTTTTTTTCTGGAAGGAAAGAACACTCTTTTATTCTCCTGTTACTTTTCCACCCACATTTTGATTTTATGGATTGCCTCCAGTTAATATTGATAGATTGGCCCTGGGGAGATATGTGTCTTCACATCTGAGCTTCCAGGGTTTTCATAACTAACACCATCAGCCAAGTCAGTGTTTGTATGAAAGTGGCAAATTTTTAAAAAGAAAGAAAGAAAAAAAAAACACTTAACATTGCAAGTTGTGTTAAACAAAATAATGACTTTCACATGGTGAAGTCTCCGTTTTGTAAACCGATCTTGTGAGGTAACTCAGAAGTCAGCCGTAAATAGTGTCCCAGGGTATTTTTGGTGGAGTCAGGGGAAATAATGACCTAGAGGTACTGTAAATAGTTTAAATTATTGGAAGGTCTTTCTAAGAAATGTAATGTGAGAAAAGAGAGAAATGTTTTTTCTCTATTGTAAAATGAGTGCCCTTTGGAGGTGATCCAAATTCAGAATGCAAATATTTAGAGAAAAGGACTATCTTTTGAGAAAAGCAAATACTGTACTTTTCCTACTTGTTACAGCAAAGCTTGTTAATGCAATCCAACCAGGAAGGAAAAAAAGAACATGCAGACAGAAGTATGAATATGTTTGTTTCACTTTTGCATTTTAAACTAAAGTTGCAAGCCTTTAATATGGAGAGGGAGAAACAGATCTTCAACAATAACATATACAAAACCAATCGCACAAATATGATTCTTCATGGTTTTTCATTTTAACTATATTTGTAATGTTAACTATAATCCTGGAGTGGCAGTTGACAGACCTCAAGTAATCACTATATTTGGCCTAAGATATTTTAAGTCTGAACTTGTTCTCAGAAAAGAAGACAGTTTCCCTTTATTTTGCCCCCGGCATGCTATTCATTATTAAACATTAAAGTTGTGTCAATTACTTTCATATTTGATTATTATCCCAGTTATTCTACCAGCTAATCAAATCTTCTTTAAAAACGTGCCTGGCAGTGACTATAAATTGATGCACAAAATAGCATTATTTGCACTTTTTGTTTCCTAGTTAACTACAGCGATAGGTTAAGTATTTTAATTCACTTCCATACCCCACTACCCATCACCATCATTCCCAAATAACATAACAGGATAACTTCCTCTTTTATTTTAATCAATGTGAGATTGAACTTTCAAAGTTACTCTTGGCTAAATATACAAACCAGGTTTATGTACTTATTTTAAATGGGGATGGACCAAGCTATCCTGAAAACAACTCTGTTGTTAGTATTAACAGCTTCACAGTTATTCGGCTTGAGGTGTAATTATTTTACCATTATTACACGCAAGGCTTTTAACAAAGCAGCCGTTCCTCCATTTAAGCGGAGAGTTTTATAATTTATTACATCTCTTTGGTCATCAACACACTATACAAACAGTTGGCCACCGGTGACCAATTACATTAAGGTTAAGCAACATAACTTTAAATTAGAAATAAGCTAATGTATCTTCATCAAGGGCCTGCTGTGTTTTCACTGCTGTTTATGAGATGATACTAAATGTGGATATAGAGCACGCTCACTGGGACCAATTCCTTTCGGCCTGAAAATGGGAAAGTCTCGAGTGTACCCAGGTCCAAAGCTAATTAATGGGATAACATCTGCTTTAAGCATTCAGCTGGAGTAATTTCTATCAACTTCCCAGCGAAGGTGCACGGGAAACTGTCAGAGAACTAAGTATCTATCATGAGCCATATTAATCTGTGACAGGACTGCAAAAGGCACATTTTATTCTTCGTTTTCTACTTATTTGGGATGTTGCTGTTACCAACACAAGTTTCCTCCCATTCTTCCTTTCTTCAGTGCATGAATAATCATGGGGTTACACAAGGAAATCACCTATTATATACACATAGGCCAGGGAACTGTTCATGTTTTCAAAAACTCAACATAGAGGAGATAAAAGACAAGAATAAAACAGCCGTGTTCTTTGTGAAACAATCAGTTTTAGCCGCAAAGACATTTATGTTGTTTTATCGTATTACTTAAAAACGCAGCAGGATTTGCTAAAGAGAAATACCAGTACTGTAAAACAAGCTTCAGAAGGGATAAGCCCACTTATTTCATGTTATTTCATGTTATCAGCTCTTGTACAACATGATTCCAGCTTTAGGAGTGACTAAATAAAGACACCTGTCCTGTGTGGTCATTTGCATAAATCCAACCTGAATGGAGGAAAAAAAGTAAATCTCTGACAACTTAAAACAAGGGATGTGTATGCAAGTTGCAAGAGTAATTCCTTTAGCAGAGATTTCCCACCAATTCCGATTCTTTGTTCATCTACTTATTTTGTGTGTATCTATTTATTGATTTATTTTGCAAGGAAGTGGGAGAAAGAGTTAATTTTAATTAAGAGTTCAGGAGGACATATTTTCCAAATGTACATTCTTTTAGAGTAAGCCACTGCATTGGTGTGCTTTCCTAGACAGTCATAAGATCAAGCAAACAACACCAAGCTTTATGATTCATCGATAGGAAGAGAAAGGAAAAAAATACATTGTTTTTAGTAGTGGAGTTGAAATTTATGCGGATGTCATGTTTTAATAATCATGAACCCAATAAATGGCATACATAAAATATGATCCTGAGGCAGAAATTACAATAATGACCATTCACTTTTACCTGAAAGCAGTTCAAAGGCCAAATGTCAGCTCACAGTGAGTATGGGAGAATGCATGGACTAAAATCCCACAACCTCCGAAAAAGGATGTGGCTGAGGGTGATTTATAAAAATGAAATTAAGCTGGGCTCGGTGGCTCAGCCTGTAATCCCATGCCTTTGGGAGGCTGAGGTGAGTGGATTGCCTGAGCTCGCAGGTTCGAGACCTGCCTGGGCAAGCGAGACCTCATCTCTACAATAAATCAAAAAAAAAAAAAAATTAGCCGGGCGTGGTAGCGCACGCCTGTAGTTCCAGCTTGGAAGGCTGAGGCGGAAGGATCGCCGGAGCCCAGCAGGACGAGGCTGCGGTGGCCGGGAGCGGCCACTGTACTCCAGTCTAGGCGACAGAGTGAGACTCCAACTCAAAAATAAATAAAATAAATAAATAAGTAAAAATAAATTAAAATGAAATTAAGAAGAGAATCGGGATATTTTTAAACAAGCTTAACACTTATACCATAGAGGGAAAAAAGAAGTCAGCATTTTCTTTAGATATTTAATAATTCTATGAAATTTTTAATATTGCTAAATTGAAAATGCGGCTGTCCTCAAGATTAGGCAATAATCTTTTAGCCAACTAATAAGTTGTGTTGGTTAATTGCCAAGCTATTTTGCATACAGTTAAGTTGTGCATATAAAAATATACATGATGAAACATGTAGTATTTTATAACCCAGAGCAACTAACATGCTCATACCTAATGCATGCACACACACTGTAGCCCAGGACAAATTGCTCATGTTAGTTACTACCACAGGCTGGCAGGCCAGAAAATACATTTGGTGCCTAATATGCATAAGCACAGAAATATGGTCAGGCTCATTACTGTAATAAAGCTATGATTTGCCAACAGGATCAGTGGAAACACACTAGAAGCAGTCTGTCCCTTCCACTTGCTCATGTGCCATAAAGCAATAAGGTTGTAACAAGGGTGAATCCTCAATTCAGTTGGGCTACCTTGTCTGGGTTATTTGAACCCTTATTTGCCTTAAGGGGCCCATTTGCTTGTCGTAATGTGTACACAGTGATAATGTAGCCATTTACGCAATAAGGAAGGTCTGCAAAACAGTAGTCTACTCAGCAATAACACGGGGTAGCACGAATGTGGAGAACTGGCAACAGTTCGTCCAGTTACATAATTCCGCGGAGGCATCTGCAAATCAGAAAGGTGACTTTCTGATGTGCTTCACAGTGAGTAGAGTACTGGACAACCAAAAGGTCAAAGAGATTAATGTCTTCTCTTAAAGTTTTCATATGACAAAAAAAGACTTGAAAAATTATAGAATTTACTATGAATAGAGGCAGGTTAAGATGGAAGTTTCCTAGTTAGAGAGAAGACCCTCAGTGGTCATTTCCTCCTGAGAGGGGACACTTAAAAATCACACAAGGAAAGTCTGAGTGAGAAGACAAGGGTAGGGTGGACCTGAAATGGGCTGTAGTGTCCCCCAAAGCCCTCGAGCAGCTTGGAACCCTGTTTTTGCTACCGCAGTCATGGCATGAGCCTGCCTGTGAAGGGCCTGATCTGACATTAGAGAGCTAGAAACTGAAATCTGAGTTTGAGATCGACCAGCAAAACTTGGAAGATCAAATGGAACACATTTTACACCTATTCCTTTTCTTTATTTTCCTCTTCTTTGTGCAAATTTTTAATGAAAGCAAGTTTTATATTTTTGCACACCCATGTTGTCTTGGTCTATTTTCATTGCTATAAAAGAACACTTGAGACTAGGTGATTATGAAAGAAAAGAGGTTTATTTGGCTCGTGGTTTTGCATGCTGTATAAGAAGCATAGCTCGGCTTGGTGGCTCATGCTTTTAATCCCAGCACTTTGGGAGGCTGAGGCGAGAGGATTGCCAGAGCCTAGGGGTTCAAGTCTAGCCTGGGCAACATGGCGAGACCTCGTCTCTACATAAATCAAGAAATTAGCCGGGCATGGTGGCACGCCTGTAGTTCCAGCTATTTGGAAGGCTGATGGGGAAGGATCACCTGAACCCAGCAGGTAGAGCTGCGGTGGCCATGAGTGTGCCACTGCACTCCAGAGCCTGGGCAACAGAGTAAGACTCCAACTCAAAAAATAAAAAGAAGCATGGCACCAGTATGTGCTTCTGTTGAGGGCTTCAGGAAGCTTCCATTCATGGTGCTATAGAAAGGGAAACAGTTACCACAGAGCAAGAAAGGGGGAAAGAAAAATGGGAAGAAGTTTCCAGACTCCTTTTAACAATCATGTCTTGTGGAAACTAATTAGCCTAGAAGTTCAGAACCCACTTACCACAATAACCACACCAAAGCCTTCCTGAAGGATCTGCCCCCATGACTCAAACACCTCCTATTAGGCCCTACCTCTAACACAGAAGATCAAATTTCAACATGAGATTTGGAGGAGACAAATATTCAAACTATATCACATGTAAATAGGCTGGAAGGCTGGTGGTGGAATTTAAGGGGAAAAAAACTAATTTAAATATCTATTAGGCACACACCTTTTCCAAGGTTTGGAAGACCCTCTCCTCACCAGTTAGAAAAAATAATCCAGAAACCTGCACATTATAGTTCCAGTACTATTTACTTTTCTATGATAAATATACAAAGACCCAAAAAGGTGTAGTTGCTGTAGCCAACTCCAGTTAACTGCTTCTTGGAAGACTGAGTTGAGAAAGATTCTGAGGTTACATGATATGCCAATATACATGATAAGAGGAAAATGGCAGCATGTATTCTTTTTCTCTCACTGACAATGCCAATCTCTGAGGTCCAGATGTCAGTGACAGCGTTCCTGTCCTCTCTCATCTGAGATGCTCTTCTGCATGCCTCATTTCAGATCTTCATTATCCTGGAGTGCTAAGAACTTATAGCAAGGACATATAAAGAGCCATTATATGTCACATGTACTATATAGTATGAATATCTTATACATATTATTAAATATGAATATTCAGTCACATGCCTCCATATGGAAAATAGAACATAAAAGTAATTTTACATAAACATAAGTAAGTTAGGTTGATCCTTTATGGGAAATGAACATGCCATGGTGTAAGTAAAACAGAAATACCTATAGCTAATAAGGAGTGCATCCAGGTTGGTCTAATGGAAAAATGGAGAAGATAGCTCTCAAGTAGTATGGTTTGCAGGGATTCTGAATACCTGTATTCTGTTGCCATTGATACCCACTGACCTTCTGTGGAGTCTCAGGTGCTAGCAGAATTATAATTATGGGCTATGGGCTGACACATCATCTCTAGTATGCCTCAAATTGAAGGCAAACAAGCTACTAGGCAGGGACCGCATACTAAATCAGTAACTTTATTCCCAATTATCAGATCAGTTAGTCACTTCCAAAGAGAGGGTGGAAATCGAAGGGAAATATAGGATCTAAAAAATAAATATATATATTATTTTTAAAAGATACGACATAGATTGAGTGGAAACATTAGCAACAAAGAACTATGCTTAGAAAGACCCCTCCAGATAGAGCTGGCTGTCAGGAATCTAGATTCCTGAGAATAAGGGATGCCGAATCAAATTAACAATTTTTTACATACCTCTTCGATGCTCTGGGATCTATTGCATAACACATAGACACAGCACAAGCAGATGTTTGAGGGTAACAGATAAAATGGCTTAGTATGGGAGACCTCACTCTGCTTTAAGAGACCACTTATCTTTGTTATTACTTACTGTAATTTTTTTTAAAACTATAATTTTTACTCTGTATCTGAAGAAATAAAACTATAGCTAGCATTTTTCCATTTATATAGCTTTGAGAGCTTTGTCACATTTCTGAGAATTCAGTATTTTCCTTCATGTGGGTACTTTTGATGTCATGTTTTAACTCTGTGAAACCTGCCCACCTTCTTCCACCTCCACCACCAATACTGTGCTTATCAGCATAGTCTCTGCTTTTGAAGTTTTTATGCTTTCAGTGATGAAGAGGAGACAAAATGAAGAGAATGCCTGCCACTATTCAAAATTATAAACATCTCAGTAGAGTGGTAAAACAATTAGCACACATCATCATATGTCTGAACTCCAGAGGAGAGAGCTAAAACCCACCTCGGCTATGGGTAGACAAGAACAGGCCTAAAAACCTGTTTCATAAAGTTGCTTAGGGCTGGTCCTGAGATTACCTTCAGAATGGAGACTGTACCTCATTCTGGGAAGAAAGACTCCTTCAATAGAAACAAACACCAGTCTGAGGCCATTATTTGTGGCCACTTTTGATCATTGGTGTACTCTTTTCCAGATTGGCCCCTTTAAACTTGAGTTTCCCAGGGGAAACCCTGGTACAGGGAAACAAAAACAGCTATTGATGTTTAGTTTAAAGGCATTTCTGTATTTTGGCTTTTCTTGTCTTTCTTCTTCCCCATGTACCCCTTTCCTTCCACCCTGACTGCAGCCTCCCTGAGGTCTCCCTGGATTTGATCTACTGACCTGGCTGCTGAGGCTGGATTTGAAATCTTCTGAAGAACTCTAACATGCTAGAGTTAACAGGCCTGCCCGGGACAGCTGCCGTCTTGGAGCTGCACAAACTCCACGGATTGTTTGGCAATAAAAATCAGCTATAAAAGTGTGAAAAATACCAGAGACCCAAATGGAAGAGGGAGGAGAGGGGGGAATGGTTCTTACACCCTTTTAGTGGACATCTGATTTATTTTTTAAATGGAAAAGCCACTTTTATAGCTACTGTAGTTCAATTATCTCTAATTTTACACATTTTATGCAAATTACCAGCATCTTAATTGCAAATGAGGAGGAAACATTTCTTAAAGCAGAACAACAAGGTATAGTTTTGTGTTTTCTTTTCAATTTTTAATTCTTATGCTTGGTTCAGCACCATTAAACTTTTAAGACGCTTTTTACACAGTTGTTTAAAATTATGCGTAATTTAAGGCACACTCACATGTTCACAAACATCCATAGCCTTAAACAAGTAGCTAATTTTACTCCCAGATCTCATTCTCCCTTTTGGAGAAGAAACTTTGATGTTCTTCCACATACAATTTCAAAAGACCACAAGGGGATATACTCAAAAGATTTCACAAAGGAACTTGGTGTGTCTTACGAATCAAGCACATTGGAACAGAGTCAAAGCATCAAGATATTCATTTGCAGAGGTTTTGTTTTGTTTTTGTTTTTGTTTTTGTTTTTTTGCCTGAGTGCCCAGATTTCTAACCAGCAGTATGCTGGTAGATGTTTGACAACCAGCCCTCTTGTTACAGGGGATGGAGAGATCCTAATTTGTATATGGTGTTTGCCAATTTATGTGGTATAAACACACCTGCCATAGCCAATTTTAAGCTACCAATATTATATAACTCAAAGTGAAGGTGAAGAGAGATGTGCTCAATTGGTATTTGTGTGTTGAAACCCTGTGGAGCCAGATCTAGCACACTCCTACTCATCCATACATGCCTTGAGGATGTCAACTGGCTTTACTCTGATTTGGGATCAATAGAGGTAAAAAGCCAGTAAAAAGTTTTCCGTATTGGATAAAAAAATTCAAAATTGTATAGATTGACAGGGAAAACTTAACATAGTGCTTATAAATCCAGAGTCATTAATTCTACTCAACAATCTGGAGTTACCAACCACATGACCTGTGCCAACTTTTTGCCATGGAGTCTGCTTATGTCTACAATGGAGATGATAAAGTTTGCTCTGCTGGTGGCTTATCTTCTAATAGCAAACAAGCTTGTAGTTGAAACTTGGTAAACTGAAAGGAATATGAAAATAAAAGCAAAATATCTTCATGGTTTATTCAACAATTATTGGTTTAGTCAACAAAATATGCCGTGATGTCACCATAGGAGACACAAATATGTGTATAACACCACACGTGGAGTTATTCAATAGGTTATGATTAGTGTTTTCATGAGGAAATTCCATCTTGACCATTTACAGAAAACTTAAATATTTTTTCTGAGTCCTGAGCTTGAGAAAAGTCAGTCAAGATATTAGAAAATAAGAAAAAACGTTATCACTCTGGTGTGGATTAAAGCTTAATTTTGACGTGCTACCTTTCTCTCATGAAAAGAACAAAGGAAGTATAGACAATGCAATGATTAATACTCTCTGGGGGGAATGAGTAATGCCCACAGAAGACCTCAGAAATGGTGATGACATTAAGTGGATTCTAAGCATTTGTCACATCCTCCCCTCACTACAAACAATATTCCACTAGAACCTTCCTCAATGGCCCATATAAACAATTTGTAGTTCCACCATTTTCCAATATAGATTCTCCTTTTTCTTCCCAATCATGTTTCATTCTAGCACATCGGGTATAGGGAACGCAATCATTTACCTCCAACAAAAATCTAGACTCCTCTGAAAACAGAAGCGAATGAGAATAGAAAGAAAGGCCCCGTGTGTAGCCCACTAGGCCCTCCACCTAATAATAATTCAGTTTATTCCTACTTATGTTGGACTCTGGGCAGCTGGTCCAACATTTATTTGCATAAAGGAAAATAAGTAGTACATGTGATTCTTTGACTTTTACCTCTTTCGTTTTCCCCTTTCCCTTTGTGACTTCATGCTGGTTTGCAATTTGTGTTTTCACCACTGTAGTTAATTCTACGACACAGTTGATCAATTCATAGCCTCCTTAGTAATGGAAGTGCCTCTAAATAAAATTGCATAAAGCTCAACATTTCAATGGAAAGAATCCCTACTAGTCCTTTCATCTTGTATTTAACTGGCTACCCTTCATTGAAATTACATTTGTAGCATAATTAATGAAATAAGCCTCTCTTCTAACTTGCCTAAATAGTTATGCCAGGTGACTTGAAAACTGTCTATTTATGAGGAAGCACTGTTACCTAAAAGGTCTGAGTTTTTTCTATATAACCTCTGGCAGCCCAAATATTACACATTGAGCATGTGACTGAGACCCGACAGGCTGAACAATACACACGCCCTCCTAATGCATGTCAACAATTTTACTACCTGGTACAAATGGAAACTTGCAGAATTTATTCTCTAAAATGCTTTTTATGCTTTTCTTGGTTCTGGCTTAGTGGTAATGTATTTAAATGTCTGGAAGAAATATTCAAAAAAATGAAACACATAACTTTAGTTGAGATGCCCACATTTCAAACCAAATACAGGCAGATCAGTGAGTATCTGGGTTAATACTATCCTTATTTGATTAGGATAATCCAGGGAGACACTGACTCACGCCTTCAGCTCCTGCCTTTTAACCAATCAATAGTTTTAGGGTTATGGTTTTCAGAAGGCAGGTGATAATTTTGGAGATAACATCTCAAGGTGCTGCTGACATTGAGATGCATATTTAATATGTTCCTGAAGTGACAGAACACAGCAATGTTGGAATCTCTCCCTGGAAATACACACACACACACACATAATGCTACCAACCTTTAAATTCTTGAAGCCCCATTATAAACTCTTATTAACATCAACGAACATTTGAAAATTTAAGGAGTGGAAAGTGAATACCTTTCCCTCAGATGTTCCCATCTTTTCAACATAGAGAAACCTCTGAGAAAGGAAGGGAAGAATCAAGTCTCTAGTCGAAGATCAATAGTGGAGACAGGAGGAAGGAGCAGGGAGACTGGCTAAAGTGATAAGCTGATAGTTTACCTAAATCAGTACATGTCACCACCTACATGGAGTAGCAGTTTATATGAGAACAGAGGACGGTGGGAAAACAAAGGGGAAAAATTAGACTTGGGTTTTTAAGAATGCCATTAAAATATATCTATTTTAATTTCACATGGCTAAAATTATCTGCTGGCTTTGTATTAATTTTGCCTTGACTGAAATTAGTTGTCAGACCTCTGTTTATAGCCTAATTACCTTTTTTCCTGAAAAAAAGAGGTAAAAGAAATAACAATAAATTTGTAATGCAAAAGCTACATGTTTGTATACTAGTGCAGATTATGAATTGTTCTAGGAACAGAGTTTGAAAATAATTTAAACAAATCTGCAAGAGCTTTCTGTTCCTCAGAAGCCTAGGATTTTACTAGTTCTCTCTTCATTGTTCAGTGTCATGATTATTCCTTGTGGCCATAGACACTGGAGTGTGACTTGTGAGCAGGGTAGCTGCAGTTTGGTGTCATCTATTTTATTTAGCTCTCATATCAAGCCAGCTAGATAATTAAGTGTTCATACTTAGGACCACAAATTAGCAAATTTTTCCATTATGGGCCAGACAGCAAATACTTTCACCTTGGTGGGCCATATCGTCTCTATCACAACTACTCAACTCTGCCGTTTTAGTATATGCAATGGCATAGACAATATGCAAACGATTGAGTGTGTTCTCATAAATCTTTATTTACAAAAATAGGAGTGGACTTGATTTAAGACAATTCAACCATTGGAATACAGAAAGATATTAAGAAGTGCATAGCACAGCAGAGAGTTAAGTGTTCAACAAATATATTTTGAATAAAAATTCGTATCAATTAAACTAAAACACACATACTTTATACTCAATGGCAGAAAATGTGAAGCTAACTCCAAGTACAAATCTACAGATTTTTTAAATCATTGTTTTAGTGACTTCTTGGAATCAACAAAAATAAGTAGCAAATAAACATGAAGGAGACAGATTTAACCAACTGGCTTTTATTAATGTCAATGAACATTTGAAGCTAATGTTCATCGAAGCTAAATGAAAGGCAAACTGTTCTGCATAATCAGTTGACAGAGAATGCCACCTTATTATATAATACCATTGAACAACTGAGGTTTACAATTATGCCCTTCCACCATCCAAATAAAGGAATATAGCAGGAAGCAATGGCTAATCAGGGAGATGTAGAACATATTTTTTTAAAGATATGCTTGAAAATGACTAGTTTTAAAATAATTATCTCTCTTGAAAAGATAAACTTTAATTATCTCATAAATAAACACCAGATTTTGGAAGCAACGTTCTGGATTTCAATCCTAGCACTGCTTTTTGCCCTATAGACAAGTTTCCTCATCTATAATACAAGGGTTGGACCAGATGATCTGTAGTACTGAAACCCTGACTCTAAAATTCAGTGGGTCTCCAAAGCCAGATTCAGTGATTTGCTTTTTAGTTAGAGGATCCTGACTTTTTCTATTATGCTTTTTACCTAAGGGTGAAATGTTGAACTGCCTTTTTTTTTCCTCCCCTACTAAGCTAGTTTCCACTCCACTCTCCCATCCCATTCCAATCCCCTCATAACCCGAGTCTCATCTTAAGTGTAAATGCAGTTTGTCTCCCTACAGGTAGTTAGGATCTGGGTGCACCATAAAGACAGCCCCCCGAGAGGCCCCTCTCCAGGCCGCGCCTGCAAAATCGTCCTGAACGTCCTGAGCACTCTTCAGCTGGAGGGGCTTTCCCGACTCAGTGTCTGGACTGTTGCCAAGAAGATCTGTCCAGCTGTAAGCCTGATTTTATATCGTTATTTTCACTTATTTTTTATTTTGCAAAATGTAAACGAATCTGTTTAGCTAGGAAATCACGTCCCTTGAAAGTGATTATAACCTAATTTGACATGCAGTATTTGTACACTTATTCTAGTGTTATGATGCATTTACTGTGTTTATATAAATAGAGATTTCTGTATAATTAGCACAAGATAATGTAAAGAGTTAATCATATGAAATCCCCCCAAATCTCATTTGAGTGAATTTTTTTTAATTTGAATGTAAAATTTCCTTCGGAAATAAATTGGGCCTGTTTCCAAAATATTCTCTAAATCTTCTTTGAGAGCCTCACAAAAACATTTACTTTCTTCCTCCATCTTGTTGATCATTAATTAATACAGTCAAAAAATTTCCTGTGTACCTAATATGTGCCAGATACCAACAAAGATAGAATAGACATGTGTCTTGCCTTCAAAGGTATAACATGTAAACAAGTCTCAAAGGACTTCATAGCAAAAGGTGAAGCTCTGCCTTGATCTCTTCTGCTTATCTTTAATAATTACATTTTCTTCATGAAAAATACAATGGAAGAAGTATACATGAATAATTTGCCTAGAAGAAATATCAAGAGAAGAGAGAGGCAACTGGCATGAAATTCTGGAGGAAGAACTGCAAATATTTTAAAGTTTTCCTCTTTATATCTTATTGGCAAAGAAAAAAATTTCCCTCAAATTATAATATTTTACTAACACTAGGAGGGAACAATCATAAAGAATAGTCCAATAATTCTATACTCATATACCAATTGAAGATATACTAGTATATAGCAATATGCAATTATTCTAGTATACTACTGGTCTATCTTCCTGGGGTTAAATAAATATCTCTCTCTGCACTTATCTGCTTCTATTCATTCACTTTGTATCATATGTTCAGCTCTGTCTTAGAATATATGATGGCTAAAAATTAGGTAAAAAGCCTACCAAAATACATCAACCTGTATAGTGAAAAGAAGAACTGGTAAAATGTCTATAGTGGCATGTGATTTAGAAAGTTGAAC
Source organism: Tarsius wallacei (assembly GCA_963574415.1). Classification (NCBI taxonomy): domain Eukaryota; kingdom Metazoa; phylum Chordata; class Mammalia; order Primates; family Tarsiidae; genus Tarsius; species Tarsius wallacei. The sequence goes on along the minus strand of CAUYQG010036961.1, from coordinate 12,771 downwards.
ATATCACCGCATGGGTACATTTCACAATCCCTTCTTATCACTGGGTGATGGACACTCCAGAGAATCAGGGATGAGAAAGTATCTGCGTTTCTCCCAGGAATGTTATTCCTCCATCTTCACGTTCAAAACCTTCTCTCAAATCCTTGAGCTCGTTTCATTATCCTGTTTTCAAAACAAAAAGTGACATTTAGACATAGTTATAAAGCAATGTACTCAGTAAAACAAATTTTGTTTTTTAGAACAAGTACCATACAATTCCTAACAAAAAGTTATCAGACCAAGAGACAAAGATTCAAGAATGCCATGGATATTAAGAATTGCTGCTGGGCTCGGTGGCTCAGCCTGTAATCCTGCGCTTTGGGAGGCTGAAGTGAGTAGATTGCCTGAGCCCACGGGTTCGAGACCTGCCTGGGCAACTTGGCGAGACTTCATCTTTACAATAAATCAAAAATTAGCCAGGCACAGTAGCGCACGCCTGTAGTTCCAGCTACTTGGAAGGCTGAGGCGGAAGGATTGCCGGAGCCCAGCAGGTCGAGGCTGCAGTGGCCGGAGCGGCCATGCTCTCCAGTCTGGGTGAAAGAGTGAGACTCCAACTCAACAACAAAAAAAAAGAATTGCTTATGGATTTTTGTTTTGTTTTGTTTTATTTGTAGTCTCACTTTGTCACCCAGGCTGGAATGCAGTGTCATGCTCACGATCACTGCAACCTCGACCTGCTGGACTCAGGTGACCCTTCTACCTCAGCCTTTCAAGTAGCTGGAATTACAGGCATGCGCCACCACACCTGGATAAGTTTTTGATTTATTGTGGAGACGTGGTCTCGCCAAGTTGTCCAGGCTGGTCTCTAACCCCTGGGCTCAGGCAATCCTCTCACCTTAGCTTACCAAAGTCCTGGGATTACAGGCTTGAGTCACTTTGCACAGCCTATGGTCTTCTAAAAAAAATAGGTCACTGTTTTTAACCAAGTATTCATAATTATTATTTAATACTCAATATGTTTCAATAAAACATAATTCAAGTCAATACTTCAATAAAGTTTTATTCAAATTAATGCACACTGACTAAAGTATGTTACTTGTCCAATGGTTCATGAGTTCAATTTCTTTACATCAAAAGAAAGAATGAAAAGTACATACCATTTGGCAATGAGATTTTGCAGAACTAAAAAAGTATTATTATAATGCATATGGTATTACACCACCATGTGTTCAACTACTTATTAATAAACTATTTATATAATTGAATTTTTGATAAGCCATCAATGAGGGAACCCTGGAAGCATAATATCTTACAGGTAAGCTGACTAACCATGTATATTCTACTTTCCATTAAGGTCCAAGATCCCTTTTGTCATGCCATTCTAGATGGAGTAGAGACTCATCATGGTGAAGAATCAGAACTACATGCTTTGAATTCCAGTTCTACTTAGCTACGTGGTTCATTGAGCAAGTTGTTCAAACTTTCTGTGCTATAACTCCACTTTCTGTAAATTGGGAGTAACAATTCCAATTTCTGTGAGGATTTATAAACACATGACTCACAGAGGGCATGTAGAGCATCACCTGGCACATGGTAAGGATTCGGAAAATGTTTTCCAGTTGTACTAGAAGCACAATGACCTTGGATGACATCGATTTACACTTACTATTCTACATTCCTCATGTATTCATTGGACCTGTTACCTAAATTCCATCAATGACTTGTGAAACATTATCAGTGCCCAGGAAGCCTCAATGAATGACAACTTATTAATTTAAGGATATGTATTCTCCTCCCTCTAATATCCACACTATGTTTCTGTTTCCCATTAATGTGGTTAGTTGTGAAGTGCTTGTGTTCATGACCACCTTGTTTATTTGCCTATTTGATGTTTCTAATAAGAAACATTAGACATTAAGAATGACACCAGCTTCAAAAAGTATATGAAACTACCTGATTTTTTAAAGTTCACCTCTCATCTTCAGCCTACTTTCCTTTCTAACTGACCTTGCTCACCTAACCCAGGCTGCTGAAGATGAACTTGTACAAAGCACAAAATTTCTGAGGCTCCCCTTTCTTCCTCCTCTACCAATCAGTGCTTATTAAACTCTTAAGGTAGGTTTACTTATTTTTAATGTGAGCTCTTTGTTTGCAATCATCATCTTAAGAAAATAAATGATTTCTCCTTCTGCATTTATTGCATTTCACACTGCTGACTTGATGCATCTCAAGGGGATGGCAGGACGTTTCTGGGGAGAGTCTTCTCAGAGTTGGGGGAGTTGGCTAAAACACCACATGCCCCAATTTTGAGATGATTGCCCCACTTTTCACATGCTCTCTCCCCTGCGTTCCTGAGAAGAGATCTAATGTTCTTTTCCTCCAGGTCCCTGTTGATTGCCCGAACTGCGATATGCTGTTGGAAATGACAAGGGAATGGGATAGAATTGGAGTCATCCAAATAAAAAACATGTCGTATGAGACTGACAATTCAACAATCAACATTCTATGAGGCCTCCCGAGGATTGTCAGGTTTTTGGCAAAATCTTAGTTGGTTACTTAACAAACTCTATTACCTTCCTTTGAAGATTTTTAAATCGGGTAGCTTTGCTTAATTTTACTAAATAAGTGCCTAAAAATGGAATCCCCCTTACTTTCAACTGGTATGATGAGGGAAAGACTTCCTCCTGTATCAATGCTTTTTCTCCACTGGAAGAAAATGCTATATCATGAATATATGTTTGATCTGCTTATTAAAGTGCCCATAGAATCATTTAAAAAGCATATACTCTTCAAATGTTTCAACTGACAACATGAGAAGTCATTTTTAAAAAAATTTTCTCTGAGGTCTAAAATGAAACATTTCAGTTTGAGAAACCCAAATAAAAGACAAAGATATCATAGGTGTCTTCCTTAGAGTCACATTGGTTTCTAAACAGGTTTAGGACAGTATTCAACACAGGATTGAAATTTCTCTGTCTCACTTTCTGCAAACACAACTTGCTTCTGCTGTGGCACATCTGAAAAAAAAATAAATGTTATATGTGAAATTTATAAAAAATGACACACAGAAAAAAACAGTGCTTTAATAAATGATGTATTATTATAAAACAAACAAAGGGATTGAGTAATGTCACTCTAATAATGTTCCTTCAACAGCTAGAACACCTGTTCCAGCATTGTTTGTATGCAGGTTTTAAATCAGGAAGCCTTGCTTAATTTCACTAAATAAGTGCCTAAAAATGGAACCCCTCTTACTTTCAACTGGTATGATGAGGGAAAGACATCCTCCTGTATCAGTGCTTTTTCTACACTGGAAGAAAATGCTATATCATGAATGTATGTTTGGTCTGCTTATTAAAGTACCCACAGAATCATTTAGAAAGCATACACTCCAGATTTTTCAATTGACAACATGAGAAATTGTTTTTAAAAAATCTTCTCTGACTCTGCAGTGCAACATTTTCAGTTTTAGAAACCCAAATAAAAGACAAAAATATTATAAGTGTCTTGCTAAGCATAATATTGGTTTCTAAATAGGTTTAGGACAATCTCTTCCAAACAGGATTAACTATCTCTGCCTCACCTTCTGCAAACACAACTTGCTTCTGTTGTGGCACATCTGAAGGAAAATAAATGTTAGATGGAAAATTTATTTTAAAAATAACACAGAGAGAGAAAAACTGATGCTTTTGATAAATGATGTATTATTATAAGACAAAGTGATTGAGTAATGTCACTCTAATAACGTTCCTTCAACAGCTAGAACACCTGTTCCCGGCATTGTTTGTATGTAGGTTTTATATCAGAAAGCCTTGCTTAATTTTACTGAATAAGTGCCTAAAAATGGAATCCCTCTTACTTTCAACTGATACATGATGAGGGAAAGACATTCTCCTGTATCAATGCTTTTTCTATACCGGAAGAAAATCCTATACCATAAATATATGTTTGATCTGCTTATTAAAGTACCCATAGAATCATTTAAAAAGCAAATACTCTTCAGACTTTTCAATTGACAACATGAGAAATCGGTTTTTTTTTTATTTTTTCTGATGCCTACAGTGCAACATTTTCAGTTTTAGAAACCCAAATAAAAGACAAAAATATCATAAGTCTCTTACTTAGAGTAATATTGGCTTCAAAATAGGTTTAGGACAGTATTCAAAACAGGATTAAAATTTCTGTCTCACCTTCTGCAAACACAACTTGCTTCTGCTGTGGCACATCTGAGGGAAAATAAATGTTAGATGTGAAACATAAAAATGACACACAGAGAGAAAAAAACGATGCTTTTAATAAATGATGTATTATTATAAGACAAACAAAATGATTGAGTAATGTCACTCTGATAACATTTCTTCAACAGCTAGAACACCTGTTCCCGCATTATTTGTGTGCAGGTTTGTTTTCTTTGCTCCACAAAACTACCGTAAGAACAAGCGACATGAAGTCGTTTGCCAAGGTGACTAAACCATCTTCTCCCCCAAATTGGAAGATCAAATACGATTCTGAATGCTACATCTGGCTGTTGGAGTGAGCATATACTGTGAAACACTGCTAGGTATGGCACTCAGACTTTCTTTGAGAAATCTTCTGCAAGCCACCTACGGCCATTTTACAGGTTGCCTTTCTAAATTTTACAGTGTAAACAACCCAGACTGGAATGAATCAATATGTGTAAGAGTCTGTTAGCCAGCTCCTCTCTCTCCCTAGATTTCAATGATTGTAAGAAAGATGAAGTTTCCAGTCATTCCTCCAGCTCTGAATTGTCATTTGACCTATGCCCAATGTCATCAGTTTCAGGATCCTCATTTATTTCTATCATTAAAACACATGCGCCTTCTTTATTATAGGGATCAAATATAGGCAAGAAATATAAACATAATTCAAATGTATAAATGCATAGTGATTAATATTTTTTAAATGTTTTAGTATTATTTGGTTAAAAAAAGTTATTATGAGGGGTTGTAAATACATTTCTTATACCAGATTCTTGACTTATCTATTTGCTATCTAATTTATATGCCATAATCAAACTTCTATAGTCATCTTGATGTCAAACTTCCTTGAAGTACTGACATTTGCTATTCCAAAAAAGGCCACTTCATATAGTTCTCTAAATCCTGAGCTTCTGTTCCTGAATGAGATTCAACAGGGTTTCTAGAGAAGGAGGAAAAATAACAACCATTTCCATTTTTCTGTCTTCAATGCTATGATATAGCAATGATTACACTTTCTTCTTAAGGGAATAGACTTCAAATTTCAGGCAATGGGAATTAATTGTAAGAAGTATCCAATGATATTCTCAAGTCTCAATTCCTTTACAAAGACATTTAGCATGGTTTGGCCTACAATTACTAGGCAAAAATTAGACACTGTCTTGAACAAGGAAGAGAAACTAGTAGTGTAGGTTTTGACACTGTAGAATGGTATAAGAAGGTCTTTCAATTTGCTAGGCCTTCCCACAATGGTGTTACTGCCTGGGAGTCGCAAGACACTGAGTTCTTTATAGCATTAGCTGCAACAGTATCTTCTGAAACTTTATATCTGATAAGTCTTGAAGGGCAAGTCAAGTGCCCATTTGAAGGCAAGACCTGAATTGTGTGCTTATTTTGTGTCCTGTAGTTTGAATTGGCAAAAAATGTCAAAATAAACACACCACTTGCCATTGGGTTGGCTGGTTTGTGGATGCTTTGCCTAGCATGGAATGTCTATGCACATGCACTCTCAGGCTGAGCAGCTGTACTTGAAGTATCTGCAAATGGTAGATTACCATCTGATGTGTAACACGGATATGTCATCGAACACTTGATTAGGCCATGCAGAATATTGTTTTTAATAGGCTGCAGGTCTCTGTGGTTTCATTGGATGAAACTTGTGAAGCAGTTAAATCAAGGTTTGGTGAACAGTAAGCTCTCAATAAAGTCAGACCCTAAGAAAATGTCAAGAAACCACATATCTTAGAGAGAAATAGTCTTAAAAGGTCATCACATCCAGCCCCCTTCCTCTGCATCATATAGTGAATTATTGTCTCCAACTCTTCATTTCCCTATATTATGTATTTACATAATTTTCATGGCCTGCTGGGTCTCCAAGTATATTCTCCATTCATTAATGCTGATTCATTAGCCATGTGACTTTCTTTTGTCTATAGGATATTACAAGACATGTTTGAGAGCAGAGCTTAAATATGCTTGCTATCTTGCACTTCTACTTTTGCCATGAAAAATAATATTTCCCACTATGCTTTCTACATAGGCCACAGAATGAGTAAAGTTGTCCTAGTCACTCACATCCTGAAGCAGAGCCACCTCTGCTGACCCACTAAAGCATGGATAAAAAATAACTATTGTTGTTCTATGCTACTGAGTTTGAGAGTGACTTGGGACACATCATTGTGGTAGCAGTGGCTGACTGATATTGTATGTATAACTTATTATTTACTATCAATATTAAGGCATCTAAAACCCTCAAGGGTGAGTTTATTAGTTTAGAGCTACCATAACAAAGTACCACACCCTTAGTGGTTTATATATACAATATAAATTTATCTTTTCACAGTTCTGCAGGCTAGAAAGTCAGGACCAAGTTGTTGGAAGGGTTGGTTTCTTCTGAGGGCCATGTGGTGAAGATCTCATCCAGGCCTCTCTCCTTGACTTGCATATAGTCATCTTCTCTCTATGTCTTCACAAGTTCTTCTCTCCATGCTCATATCTGTGTTCTAATCTCCTCTTCTTTTTTTTAAGAACACTGTCATATCGCATTAGGGCCTACCCTAATAATCTCATTCTAACAATCTCATTAAAGACACTATCTCCAGATCCTGGGGATTAGGAGTTCAACATAAGGACTTTGGAAAGACACAATTCAGTCCATAAAATTACTAAGTGATATGCAAGTTACCCACCAGTACAAAGAAACAAAATCTCCTTTGTCTTCTTCATTTTAATTCCAGTTTTAGGTTAGTGATTTTTGCATGGGTCTTAACATTAACACTTTTCCACAAGTTAACACCTATGTGGTTTAGTTACCAAATACCTCATGCCTGGAAACTTAGGCCTTGAGCATGAAGGACCATGTTTCAGTGAGCAGAGTATGAATGTTCACTCTTGTGATGTCATTTACTTTTCAGGGGCTGTGGGGCATGTGTTCTGACTCTGAGGGGTCATTGTGACCCTGCCACTTTCATTAAAGTAAGTTTTCTGAATGTTCCTGTGTGATGAAAACCTTAAGGAGTAAAGAGATAACTTTCAAGTGTGTACTAGGAAATGCCTTCAGAGAAGTCAAGTCCATTGCGCATTGCGCTTGACTTGGGATGGACACCTTGAAAAAGTTGCCATGAGTGTAGTTCATCTTAGACAAACCATTGCTTACCAGGTGGGTCAGGAAACTTCCCTTCATCATGAGTCCTCAAAGCTCTGCTGTCTGTCATGTTTTCTGATATTTTATAATCACATTCATTTTTCTCCCCTAGTGGCTTTTCTACAGTTTCCTTTTTTCTTTCTGTGGACTCTAGGACTCCTCTGTGATTTCACTAATAAAAACATTTTCACTGAGCAAAACATGAGAGGGAGGGAGACAGGGAGGGGGAAGAAAAGAAAAGAAAAGAAAGACCAAAATTCTTCACCTGATTTGGAATACTTCTCCAACATGGAAGATTCTATACCACCAGTGCCCCCACTAGTCTTCCCTATAAGCCATTCTCTCCAGATGGACCTGAATCTTTACTCAATTTATATACCTCTTAATCTTATCCAGCTCATTACTCTTATATATACTTTTTCCTTACCTAAAGTCCTCTTTCATCCTCTTCACTTGTGCTAATATTATTATGTGTTAAGGAACAGCCTAAAGACGTCCCTAAGCCCCCACTTCCAACCCTTATAGCCTTCATCCCTCTCCTGTACCTTAATCATGCATTGTCACATAAAGTTACTTACCTTTACAATATATGTTTCCCTCCCCCATAATATTATTAGTTCTTTACAATCAAGGACTTGTCTTTTTATTGATAGCATTGGTAGCAATGAAAACGGTGTTTTGTAGGTAACAGGCTCCTCTTTAAAGCTGCATTCAATAATATACTTATTGAATAAGTCAATAGTATCAACTCAATATATATTTACTAATTGAATAATAAAATACAGAAGAAACAAAGCAAGTATATAGTGAATAAGTGAATCTCTAAAATCAAGTCTACAGACTGCCCAGATGTTCTCACCCATGGGGACAGTTCCACAGTTCCAAGTCACAGTTGGATGATATTTACAAGGCTTAATACCATCTTTACCGAATTGTCTCGAGTTTTCACTGATATCAGAAATAAATGTTTTTGTCATGCAGCCTAATTTATATTTCTTGGCATATATAAGAATTGTATTCATAACATAACTATCCATAATCACTTGTTTTGTTTTAATACAATTTAACTCAGAGTTTCTATATAAAGAGCATTACATTTTGTTGTTGTTGTTGTTGTTGGCCCAGTAAAGTCCAACATATTTCAGAAGCAAATCTGGGCCAAAGGGCCTTATTTCACAGATAAGATCCTGGGGGTATATAAAGGTTAAATAATGTGCTCCAAGACACACAATTAAGTGACAAAAAGGTCTGGTCTAGAAGACAGATGCATTGACTCATACCATATTCTTTTTTTTTTTTTTTTTTTTGAGTTGGAGTCTCACTGTCACCCAGACTGGAGTGCAGTGGCCGCTCCCGGCCACCGCAGCCTCGACCTGCTGGGCTCCGGCGATCCTTCCGCCTCAGCCTTCCAAGTAGCCAGGAACTACAGGCGCGCGCTACCACACCTGGCTGATTTTTTTGATTTATTGTAGAGATGAGGTCTTGCCAAGTTGCCCAGGCGGGTCTCGAACCCGCGGGCTCAGGCTCATACCATATTCTTAATGACATCTTGCTGCTTCTGTTAATGAAAGAGTGAAAGGACAATCTGCAATATGACCATTTCCTCCAAAAAATCTTTTACATGCTATAAAAAAATTATAGCATAGTCTATAGTACTCTGTGTAAAAAAGCTTAATTTCCAGCACCATAAGGAAGTTCTTGGGATGTTTCCTATCAACTAAAGCAGGATTGAAATCACTGTAAACATGTGATTTGGGACCAGGAAAGCAAAGGACACCCAAGTTGAGCTGAAATCAGTGCTGGGACCCCAGCCATGCTAATGTGGAAGTGGCCAAGTTGATGTGAACCCCAATCACCTCACATTTGCTTTGTCATTTAATATCCCCAAATAACTATCCCTACTTATTCATGGGCTTTTTTGTTCATACCATCTACTACTGACTAAATGTCTGTACCCCCTTAAAATTCATATCTTGAAACCTTAATCCTCAATGTGATAGTATTTGGAAGTGGGGTCTTTGGGAGGTGATTAGATTTAGATTAAGCCATGAGGATGGGGCTTTTGTGATAGGATTAATACCCATATAAAACAAAAGAAAGAGATACATGATCTTTCTCTCTCCACAAAAATGTCCTAAGGAAAGACCAAGTGAGCACATAAAAAGAGGATGGGATCTGCAAACCAGGAATAAGACTCTCACCAAGAACCAAATGCATAGGCACCTTAATCTTGAACTTCTCAGCCTTCAGAACTATGAGAAATAAGTGTTTATTAACTCACTCAATCTATGGTATTCTGTTATAAGAGCCCAAAAAGACTAAGACAGTAATTGATACAAAAAAAACTGGAGTGCTGCTATAACAAATACCTAGAAATGTGAAAGCAACTTTGGAACTGGGCAATAGATAGAGACTGGAAGAGTTTTGCGGTGCATGCTAGAAAGGGCTAAGATTGCCATAAAGGGCAGTTAGAGATAATTCCAGTGAGACTCAGAAAGAAAAGTAGAGAGCTATAGACAGAACTTCTATCATCTTGGGAAATGTGCAAATAACATGAACTGAATGTTGGTGGGAATAAGGACATTAAAAGCCATTTTGGTAAAGTCTCAGGTGGAAATGAGAAACATGTTATTGGAAACTGGAGAAAAGGCAACTCTTGTTTAAAAACATGGCTAAATTGGATTTGTATTCTAAAATGCTGTGGGAGATAGAACCTGCAAGCAACAAAATTGGATATTTAGAGCTAAGTCTATTTCTAAGCAAAGTGTTGAAGTAGTGGTTTGGTTCCACTTGACTGCTTATAGTAAAATACAAGAAGAGAGAAATTAATTAAAGAAGATACTGTTAAGCAAAAAGGAATCAGAATTTAAAGATTTTGAAAATTTTCAGTCCATCCATATTGCAGGGAACACTAAGAGTTTGGTGAAGTAACCAATAGATAAGGAGATGAATATGAGTATGAGCCATGAAACTAATCAGCCACTCATAGAAACACTGCTCATTTGAGCTGAAGGGGACAGAGATGAGAATAAATGAAGGAAGGCTGTCAGTCTTCTTAGATCCTACTGGACTAGACCATAGAGCTTTTGACTGCCAATACAACTGTATTACTAATACAATACAATCAGCATTCAAAGAGGCAGAAAGGACAAACACCTCCATTTCAACAGGCCATATAGTCAGTTCCTAGAGTAGTGGAGAGGACCACCCAGAGTCTTGAGAGCATGGCCCTTTACCCCTGTCTGGCAGAGCCATCCCACCCCAATGAGTCTAGAAGGCAGAACTGCTACCCCAGTAGATCTAGAAGGTAGAATCATTATAAAGATGGTTATTATTGAGCCTTAAGATCTCATGACATTTGCCTTGCTAAGTTTTGGACGTGCTTGAGACCTATCACTCCTCTTTATTCCTTCATATTTTTTCCTTTTGAAATGAGAATGTCTGTCCCACTATGATATTTTGGAAGCACATAACTTTTCTGGTTTCACAGGATTATAAGTAGAGAGTAATTTTCCTTCAGAATGAATTATATCTCTAGTTGCCTTTGTACCTGATTTATATGATATTTAGATAAGACTTTGGACTTGAGCTTTAGAGTTGATGCTGGAACAAGTTAAGATTTCTGGAGCTGTTGGGATGGAATGTATGTATTTTGCGTGCAAGAAAGACTGAATTTTGGGGAAACAGGGACAGAATATTACAGACTGAATATTTGTGTCTCCTCAAAATTCATATGTTGAAACTCTAATCCCAAATGTGATGGTATTTAGAGGTGGAGCCTTTGGAAGGTAATTAGGGTTAAATTAGGTTATGAAGGTAGAGTCCTCATGAGAAGATTATAAAAAGAAGTGACAAAAAAAGATCTCTCTCTCTCTTCAAGTACATGCACCAAGGAAAGACCATGAGGGCACATAATGAGAAGACTGTGTCTAAAAACCAGAAAGAGAATCCTTACCAAGAACTGGATTCACTGACACCTTGAACTTGGGCTTGCCAGCCCTCAGAACTATGAAAAATAAATGTCTATAAATCTAAGCCATTCAGTCTACGGTATTTTGTTATAGCAGCCTGAAGAGACTAAGGTACCATCCATTTCACCTCAACTTATCTGACTTTAACTCATCTCAGTTCCTGTTAAGAGGAGAGCTAATAGCCTGGTATTCCAATGTCACATACATACCTATTAACAGTGGCCTTCTGGTGGCAATGGCTTAATCTATTAGCCCACTTCAGCAATAGCAATGAAAGCTTAGCTAGTTAATAAAAAATTAATTATTCACAATAGCCCAGATATGGAAAAAACTTGTGTCTGTTGATAGATGAATAAAGAAAATATACGTGTGTGTACTTTTTATATACACAGATATATGTTTGTGAATATTATTCAACTTTAAAAAGAAGGCATCCTTGCCATTTGCAACAACATGTATAAAACTGGAGGACATTATGATAAGTGAAATAAACCAGACATAGAAAGCCAAATACTGCATAATGCCACTTAAACGTGGAATCCAAAAAAGTCAAACTCAATATGAAGGGTAGTTACCAGGAACCGGGGTTAAGGAAAATGGGGAGATATAGTCAAAGGGCACAAACTTTCAGTTTTTATTTTTTTATTTTATTTTCTGAGTCAGGGTCCCCTTCTGTTGCCCAGAATGGAGTGCAACAGCTTGATCACATCTCACTGCAGCCTTAATTTCCTGGGCTCAGATGATCCTCCTGCCTCAGCTTCCTGAGCAGCTGAGACTACAGGTGCGTGGCACCATGCCTGGCTAATATTTTAATTTTTTGTAGAGACAAGATCTCACTATGTTGCCTAGGCTGATCCTGAACTCCTGGGTTCAAACAATCCTCCCACCTCAGCCTTCCAAACTTCTAGTATTACAGGTGTGTTCCACAGCACCTGGCCATACTTTCAGTTTTAAAATGAGTACAGTCTGGGGATGTACAGCATCGTGACAAAAGTTGATAATCATGTATTATATACTATAAGTTTACTAAGACAGTAGATTTTACATATTCTCAATACAAAAAATAAAAGGTAGCTATGTGAGGCAATGAATATGTTAACTAGCTTAATTGTGGTGATCAATCCACAATGTATATGTATATCAAAACATCATGTCATACACCTTAAACAGATACAATTTTTATTTGTTAATTATACTTTAATAAAACTGGTGGGGGGGATTGCATTCCAGGGACCATTCTGCTGTTAGCAGTATGGATTAAAGATTATGTATTCAACCTACACATTTGTATCCAAATTAGGCTAAACTAGAGAAACACTTTTTTTTTTTTTTTTTTTGAGTTGGAGTCTCACTCTGTCGCCCAGACTGGAGTGCAGTGGCCGCTCCCGGCCACCGCAGCCTCGACCTGCTGGGCTCCGGCGATCCTTCCGCCTCAGTCTTCCAAGTAGCTGGAACTACA
>CAUYQG010036959.1:0-20202 GCA_963574415.1 Tarsius wallacei | reverse complement strand
TTGTAGAGATGGGGTTTCCCCAAGTTGCCCAGGCGGGTCTCGAACCCGTGGGCTCAGGCAAATCCACTCACCTCAGGCTCCCAAAGCGCTGGGATTACAGGCTGAGTCACTGAGCCCGGCTAGTACTTTACACTTCTAAAGAGATGAACTTACAAACTTAATAGTAAAATCTTTCCAAGGATTTAAGCCACTCTTGTAAGTCTAATAAACATGTAAATTTAAGTCAGGTTCTTTTAAATGTGTAAACACTTTTGATGTTATATTAAGCATTTCAAATTAAAATTGTAAGTCTAGCAACATTCTTTAGTAAGTCTGATGCTCTTAAATGTTTCAAAGGGCTTAGTAACATTAACACATTATCATAATTGTAAAACAACCTTTGGGTTTTAACACTAACTTCTAAGTGTTAATGTTCTGTAGGTTTGATCTACTATATCCTCTAGCCCTATTTCTATGCCTTCTGGGGCTTGCAGAGTCACTTATGTAACTGAAATCCATCTAGGATTGAATTTGCAGTCTCTGAAACTTGAACTGAGATAAGTTTGTTTGTAAGTTACTGCCTGGACAGGGGCACTAGGACCTGGTTACCACTTCCAGGATGACCTTCCTACCTCACATTGGTTAATTTCCTCTTTCTGCTGGATAACTAACTGTGCCTGCTCTGTCAGTGGGGGACCTATCAGCCTTCAGCTGGGATTTGTTTTCACAACTCAGTGCTTCACAAACTTCCTGAGGGCCTTGAGTGTTTCTTTTAGGGGAATCTCTTTCAACATCTCAGTACTTGTTGGTAGATGGTCTTTGCACTGCCAGCCTGTTTTACTGCTAATCACTTTGCTGCCTGATAGAATTATTTTAACTCTTCGTTTTTAGATATTTTGTTTCTCATCTGGCCTTATGGATTGTAATTTTGTGCTCATAATGGGAAGAATGAGTGTTAGATATATGCAAATACTTCTACATATAATAGGTATATACAGATTTTCCTGAATTAATTCATATTTGTGATTTATATAACTTAATACAGTGAATGATTTATATAACTTAATACAGTGAACTTTTTTTTTACCTACCCCCACCCTCATCTACAGTGAACTTTTTGAGGGAATCTGCCAAAATAATACACAGGCTAGAATAGTGAAGTATTATTATAAAAGAATAATAAAGGTGGACTTTTAATTCATAATATTAAAATATACCATGAAACTTTCTAAAACTGTACAGTACTGGTTAAAGAATCTCTGAATACTAGATTAGTAGATGGATCTTAGAAATAGGCCTTAGGTATCTCCACATGGCTGTATGATCCGTGCCAAATCAGTGGGGAAAGAAGTTCCATTTATTGATTGCTGCTGGGAGGAAACCAAGCAAGAACCTCTCCTTACACCTTACTGCACAGTAAACTCAACTGGAGTTAAAGAGTTAAATGTGAGAAATATGTGCATAAAAGACCACTTAGGAGCTTTTTTTTTTTTTTGAGTCAGGGTCTCACTCTATTATCTGGGCTGGAGTGCAGTGGCACAGTCATGGCTCATAGCAGCTTTGACCTCCTGTGCTCAGGCTATCCTTCTGCCTCAGCCTCCCGAAGTAGCTGGGACTATAGGCACGCACCACCATGCCTGGTTAAGTTTTTAATTTTTTTGGTAGAGTCTTGCAATGTTGCCTAGGGCGGTGTCAGACTCCTGGGCTCAAGCAGTCCTCCTGCCTTGGCCTCCCCAAGTGCTGGGATTATAGGCATGAGCTACCACACCCGGCTCATATAGGTAAATTCTTGTATAATATGGTTGGAGAAGAACACTCTAGGCATAAAAGAAATGGGAGGATCATAGGGGAAAAGAGCCTAGTCTTGACTGCACAAAGAGTTAACATTTCTTTCATCATACCTCACTCTAAGCAAAGTTAAACAGTAAATAACAAATCAGGAAAAAGCACTTATAAAAGATATGACAGGCGTTATGTATCTATAATGCACAATATAATAACCTGTATAATATCAAGAGCCCTTACAAGTCATAAGAAAATCATAATTTCTTCAACATTCTCTGGTGGTTGAATGCTTCCATGATCTTTCTTATACAAAACTGCAGCGAATATCCTTATTTATTGGTATGGTAGAAAGTTCATGTTAGAATGTACATTTACAAAAGCAAGACACAAAATTATACTTGAAGCACACACAAAACATATATGTATAGCATGTACTAACATATTTGGAATTCTGGCATTCAAAATCGATTCTGATTATTCCCAAACAACTTTGAAGGTGTTTGACATGTGATAATTTGTTAATTTGCCAAGGCCAGTGTTTGGTGGTGAGAGGCTAGTGTGCAGGATAGGAGTATGTAACTTTGTTAGGAAGGGGAGCCTAGCTACACCTCTCCTGAGTCATTGGTTCTTTACTATCCTAGGGTAGGCAATACCTTTTGTTAGCTGATAAAAGCCTTGTCATTGTAAAGAACAGCCCCAAATGAAAGTCAACTGCTGATGAAAATAAAAAGATAATCTTAAGAAAGATTATCTCCAGCCTGAAAAAGTGTTAGATAGATTAGGTGGAAAATAGTTAATATTCTTTAGTGGTCTTTGCAATTTTGAGGAGTTTTAAGGCTCTGTCAGTATGGGTTCTCTAAGGCCCAGGACCTAGTGTAGAAGCATAGAAAAAAAAAGACTGGGAGGAAGTATGCTAAACAGTGACTATCTCTTAATGATATTTATGAAAAAGTTTTAGGATGACTATTAAAGCAGAAAAAAGCATGAATCGGCAATTAAAATTAATTGAACAATGAAATCCTTTTAAACTTAAATCTGTGTAATTGGACAGGAAAATCGTTACTGTTACCATCTTTGTTTGACCTGGCTCTTCTTTTCAATGTTAACAGAAGCCATGCAGTGACACCCTCTAGGACTTGTTGGTAGCCATGTCGGAGCCCCACAGGGTCCAGTTCACCTCTCTCCCAGGTTCCCTGAATCCTGCATTTTTGAAGAAGTCCCGGAAGGAGGAGGCTGGGGGAACAGAACAGCATCAGGACTGTGAGCCGGCTGCGGCAGCTGTTCGGATTACACTCACCCTCTTTGAACCAGATCACAAACGCTGCCCAGAGTTCTTCTACCCAGAGCTGGTGAAGAATATACGAGGGAAAGTGAAAGGCCTTCAACCCGGAGACAAGGTACACTCCAGTGTCCCCCAAGGGACTCTCTAGACCTAATACGCAGGTGTCAGTGTGTGCACGTGGGACTTCGTAGTAGGGAAGCAAGACACGCGAGGCTTGGGCTGTCCCAGGATGACATCATTCACCCAAGGCAAGCACATGGTTTGCTGGTCTTGCCTCTGGGTGTGAAGGGAGAGAAGACTTTCTAGTACCATTCTCCCAACTTCATGTTAAAGATAAATTTATGGCGCATAAGGCTAATTTGAATTATGGCTAATTGATACACATTTTTAAAACAACAAGCTTTTCTGTGCCAAGGTCATAAGTGTTATCTGCCACTGAGGCCAGTTTCTGACTTCCAGTGTTGGGAAGTCCACTGGACATTTTCCTTTTCCAGGTGAGTCCTGTCCTCTGCCTTATGTGAGTGTAGGCAAAAAAAGTCTGCTCATCTCATCCAATAGCAGTAATATTCTCTGTGGTTCCTCTACCTGGATGAATACAAACCTGTTTCTGCCTTTTAAAAAACATTTTTACTTTATTTTTTGCCAGAATTTGTAGACTGTAGGGCATTTGAAAATCAGTTCGGTTTTTAAACAGTTTATTTTCCTGGCAGATTTGTTTTACTTTTTCACATGGAATTTTCAAACATGCACAGACCGAGAACATGGTATTAGCAGTACCCGTATGCCCACCAAACAGCTTCAAATAGTACTGTTGTTTTGGCAATTAACATTTGCAAATTTTTACAGACTTTTAAGTTGAATTGTGTACATAAGAAAAGTGCACATTTGATAAATGTACACCTTGATGGATTTTCACAAACTCAACATACCCATGTAATTTGCACCTGGGACACAGAATAATAGCATTTACCAGGACCCCAGAAACCCTTCTCCTTGCCCTCCCGGAACACTACCCTAATGCTCATGGACAAAACACTGCCTTGATAGCTGGCAACTTAGATCAGTTTTGCATGGTTTTATATTTTATGTAGATGGAATCATAGAGTATGAGTAAGAGCTAGGTGGAGAGCGTTTTTAAGCACCTATCATATAGCTGTGCACTATGCTAGACTCTGAGGAAAAGATAAGAGGGCCCCCCACAGGCAGCATGTTGATCTCTAGAGGGGCTCTTATGAAATGGGGATGAGGCTAATACTTGGGCCGTAGGGGGCTGAGGGTGGAATGAGATCATATCAGTGAAGTTTCTAGAGAGTGCCTCAGTGCCAGGTGCTCAGTAGGTCTCATTCATAGTTGTGCTCCTTAAGGGGGAAGTATGTTTGGTTAGAAGGCTTACCCACTCTTCTTTGCTCAAATAAAATGTGTTTCTTTGACTGAGGTCTGATAGCCGGAATGGAAGCCATTGAGTCTATATCAAGGGTCAGCCTATTGAAAGAGGGTCAGTGGGCAGGATGAGAAAAAATAATTTTAAATCTGTTCACAATCCCTTTTCTAGTGGGTATGGTATTCCATAAGAGACAGGGATTGGCTAATGTATTTATTTATGAGTTCAAATCAGCAGGTCAGCTGAAGTTAGAACTCCAGTACTCTTTTAAAGACTCTAGACACCCATCTATATTGCAGAAAAAATGCATGGAGTGTACACTGAAAGCTGCATTCAATTTCAGGGGATTCACTCATAGACTTCAGGTTTAGAGCTCCTGAGTCATTGTGGGTCTACTCTGCAGCACTGAAAGTACAATAAAGTCTGACACATTTGTGCGTTACTTCACTTAGCATATATGTCTTACTGTGTGAAGGCATTGTGCTAGACACTGAGGACTGTATAGAAGTGGAGAAGATGCTATACCAGCAGATTGTGATCTTGTAGATATTTTAGGAGAATTATGCTAATACAGGTAACAGAAGTGACAGTGGTCATTGTTAAGTCTGGTACAAATACAGGCCTGGAGGGCTTGGGTGGAGGAGAGCTTACATCCTGGATTCTGTATTTGGACAGAGCTGGAGCTTCATGCAGTCAGGAAATAGGAGTTACTGGTAGACGACTGTTGGCAAGTCATTAAGTAGTACATGTTGAATCCAGTACTGCTCAAAATTGGTGGGATTTCTTACAATTATTTTAACCACTCAAGTTACATGTGATCTTTGTAGAAAAATTCGAAGATACACATAAGCACATGCTTTAAAGACCAGCCATTTGTGTTCTGTTCATTATACGAGGGAGGACCCAGAAAAATCCAGAATTATTTTTTGAAGTGTGGGCCCCTTGAAATACAGGCTTCCCCCACTAGGTAAGTGTTCTAGGAACCCATCAGCACCAGCTAGTGTTGTGAGAGGCTGTGTTTGGCTTCAGTGAATTTTTTTTTTTTGAG
Organism: Tarsius wallacei; assembly: GCA_963574415.1. NCBI lineage: Eukaryota > Metazoa > Chordata > Mammalia > Primates > Tarsiidae > Tarsius > Tarsius wallacei. The sequence goes on along the minus strand of CAUYQG010036959.1, from coordinate 14,727 downwards.
ATTTCTTTCCATGTGTTTGCCCATTTCATGATAGGTGATTTATGAGCACACCTGCCCACACCATGTTGAGTGTTTAGCAGTTTTTGACCAAAAATGGCATGACCCCCATTCTCTTCCCTCCCTGTTTACCTGACCTTACCCTGAGTGACTTTTTTGTTTCCCTGGATGAAAAAGTTGTCAAAGGGAAACGTTTTTGCTGATGTGGAAGAGGTGAGACACAAAAAGGCAGCACTAAAAGGCATCAAAATTGATAAGTTCAAAACCTGTTTTGAGCAGTGGAAAAAGCATCTCAGTAGGTATATTGCATCAAATGTAGAAGAATTTGAAGATGATTAAAGTTTAAACATGTAAGAATTAATACACAATCTTTTAGAAATTCTGAGGTTTTTTGGATCCCCTCCCATATATATGTTCTGTAATATCCCATTAGACACACACACACACACACACACACACACACACACACCCATACACACACCCACACACCATAAATTATCTTTATTTCATTAGGCAGAGATGGGAGGGTAAGATAAGAAAGTTTTGTTTTCAAGCAATCATCCAGCCTTTAGTGTTTTTTGATCTGCCTTGAAGTCTTAAGCATGTACAGGAGTCCTATTAAAGTTAAGATTCTTTGCCCAAGAATCTTAAGGCCCACCTCTGGGAAGTTTACTTGGTGAGAAAGATGCAAGAATGAGCTTATAGAAGTGAACATTGGAAGACTATGTGAAAATACTTGGAGTGCACACTGAGACTGTAGGACAAGAGAAGATGACAGATCATAAAGATAGGCTTCTAAGGATAGGGAATGCTGTGAACCTGGGCTTGACTTTGGTAGTTCTACATTTGGTGGGTTCTTAACCCTTTTGAGCCATGGGCTATTTTACAAGTCTGGTGAAGCCTGTTGACCCCTTCTTAGAGTGTTTTTAAATGCATAAAGTAAACTTCAGGGTTACAAAGGAAATCGCCTATTTGAACACAGTTGTGCTGTGGCTGAGCCTCCGTTACTAAAGGCTGAGTTCGAGCCCAGTCCCCTGTGCTGTGGTGGGCCATTGGAGGCATTTGGTCAAGTTTTGTTGAACTATACAAATAGAAATTTAACTTTCTTAAACAATTAAGATAAACACTGATGAGATGGTTCCACGTATACTACCTTGCCTTTTTTCTGAAAAACAGCTTTTATTATGCAGTTTACAGGTGTAGACAGTGAAGGTTCTATGACTAGGAATATAGGAATATTTTGTGACTTATTTTTTGTCTCATTATAGAAGAAAGATCTCTCGGATCCTTTCAATGATGAAGAAAAGGAAAGGCATAAAGTGGAGGCCCTTGCCCGGAAATTTGAAGAAAAATATGTAAGCTTTCTCTCTTGAGCAACAGAACCACTTAATTGGGTGGGAGAGGTTTCCAGACATTTCCATCTTCCGTTAGTGGATTATCATGTAATCAACGTTGATCTGGAAGTAAGCTTAAAGCTTGGAGAGAACAGAATGCAGTTAAATGCATTAAGGTACAGAAAAGGCGTGAATGGCGGAGCTGTGTGTGGAGCCAGCTGGAGAGGTAAACAGGAAGGGCCCATCACCTGCTTTAGAAGGAATACTTTGTAGGGGAATGAGAAGCCTTTGAGTTCATACTTCTGCTTCAGCCATTTTATACAGATACAAATCTGTCCCAGGTGAAAAGTTTTTCAGGAAAGGAGGTTTAGGGGTTTGTGTGCTAGAGTGTCCCTGTGTGTTACAGTTTTAATCACTAGCTGATGAAGTTCAAGGCAACAGTTAATTCTGTGTATTTATCAAAAAGCATGTGATCTATTGCTTTTAAATTTTAGGGTGGAAAGAAACGTAGAAAAGACCGAATACAGGACTTGATTGATATGGGGTATGGTTATGATGAATCCGATTCCTTCATCGATAACTCTGAGGCGGTAAGTAGCTGATGAAAATTTGATATCAAAGCCATCACACCTTAGCTTCTTCTGGTGATGGCCAGGAAGGTGGGGGTGGGGTCAGAGCGGGCATGCCACTTCCTGACACAAGGCAATCAATAGCAGCACTGCTGACAGAGGAAGTGACATTCTTGATTTGGGCTTTAGTTTCCTCATCTGGAAGTGATGACCAGATCTTAGCCATCTGGTGGCTCAGACATCCATGATTGACCAGAAGGATGTGTTAGCTTTCTGTGGGAAGCATGGCAGAAACAGTCACGTATCTCTAGACCTGTTCTACATCTTTGAACTGTAGAATCAGGACTTGGAGCTGATGGTTTGTTTCCCCCCTTCAGTATGATGAGCTTGTTCCTGCTTCTTTGACTACAAAGTATGGAGGATTTTACATTAACTCGGGAACCCTGCAGTTTAGACAAGCATCAGAATCTGAGGATGACTTCATTAAAGAAAAGAAGAAAAAATCTCCAAAGGTTAGAATGTGCTTGCTTTTGGATTTCAGAAATGCTTTTTGACGTATCCCTATCAGATCAGTAGGTGATTTCGCCAGAATATGCGACGGCTGAGGCTGGTGGAAAGGCAAAGCTGTGCAAGGTTGACGGCTCACCTCACACATGTGCCCCGATGAGGACACGTGGACCTGGGGGTCTGTTCGGCTCTCAGGCATTGTGTCCATGTCACGTGACATCCCCGCCGGCTCAGCAGGGGTCATTTCTGGTGGTGGTCTCAGGATAGAAACAAGATCAGTGAAGGGTGTGTGGGGTGAGGGAGTATGCACCATCTGCGAACCTCTTCTGTGGACACGTAGAGGACTTCAATTCTGAGGCTGTCAATCCCACTGCTAACATGTCGCCTAAGACCAGTGTATTTTAAAAGCTGTCTACCACTGCCTGTGTGTTCCAAACGAGAGGTAGGGCCCACATGTAACTATTTCAAACTAGAAAGGTTTCAGGCTCCAGAATGGCCACTGTTGTCTCAGCCCTGGGTGTTTCCAGGAGATGCTGTCAGTGGGAATGCTGTGGGTTTGTGTCCAGGGACTGATCTGAGAGCTGTTGTTCGTGAAGGAGATAAGACAGGTCTCAGGATGAGCCCCGGGCGGAGCAAGGCCAGTGCTGTGGAGTGCACTTGCTCCCGGAGTTAGGGAGCTGTGTAACTGTGCCTTGTCTTTAATTCTCAGAAGCGGAAGTTGAAGGAAGGTGGTGAGAAGATAAAGAAGAAGAAAAAAGATGACACTTATGACAAGGAGAAGAAATCGAAAAAGTCCAAGTTTTCCAAAGCCGGGTGAGAGGCAGCAGCTTCTTTGCTAGGATGAAGCCTGACTGTTAGGGCAGGACACCCAGGAGCTGACTCACCTCCTCCCACAGCTGCAGAAGGAGGCAGTAGGGCCCGGCGTTCCTGTCCTCCCTCATGCCTCCCGCGGTGCCATTCTGGGAATAGACGCTCACCTCTCTGTGTGTCAGATAGTTCCACTGTCAGTGTTGGCAGCTATTTCTGTCACTGTGTGACTGCTGATGTTTCCTGTTCTCTTGGGCACTCCTCTCTGCCCCAGTTCTCTTCCTGTCTCTGCTGTTTTCCTGTCTTCTGTGGTCTTGCTTCCTTCTCACTTGGTCTCACCCCAGCTGCTCTTCAAGTTGCTGCTGTTCTCTGCTGCTCCTGCTTTCTCCCTTTAAATGCTTTTCTTGCTTCCCCCCTTTGCAACCTTTTATTTCAGCCTGGCAGTGGTTTCTAAAAACCCATCGGAAGTTTAGCATTATGTGACACTGTGTTGCTAACCTATATTAACTCTTAAGCTTTGGTCTCAGCAAGAACGAGCTCCATATGCCAAGAGGAGGGAGGAGTGATAACAGGGTGGACTGTGACTGAGGTTCTTCTGGAGACCATGGCCCTGGGAGCAGGGGTGAAGGCCCTTGAGTTTCCTTTGGAGGTGTCTTGCAGCCTGAGTGACCAGTTTCCTTCTTGCTTGCAGCTTCACAGCCCTCAATGCCAGTAAGGAGAAGAAGAAGAAGAAATATTCTGGGTCTTTAAACGTTAAAGAGATGCTAAAGAAATTCCAGAAGGAGAAAGAGGCTCAGAAGAAAAGGGAGGAGGAGCACAAGCCGGTGGTGGTGGTGGCGGCGGAAGCGCAGGGCCTGCGGGAGTTGGAGGGCACCACTGACCCCTTGCTGTCACTCTTTGGCTCTACTTCTGACAACGACTTGCTCCAGGCGGCCACAGCCATGGACTCGCTGACAGATTTGGATTTGGAGCAGCTGCTCAGTGAGTCTCCAGAAGGAAGCCCCTTCCGTGATATGGATGATGGAAGTGATTCCCTTGGGGTGGGATTGGACCAGGATTTCAGGCAGCCCTCCTCTCTCCCTGAAGGCCTGCCAGCACCCCTGGAGAAGCGCGTTAAGGAACTGGCTCAGGTATGGTGACACAGTGTGGCTGGGCTTTCTTGAAAGTGGTTTGGGCAGATTGCCACTGGTGCTCCACATGTGAAGTTCGATACCCAGAGAAACCCTTAGTGAGTTGGCAGTCAGAGTGTCAGCTTTTTCCAAGCCCTCTCCTCAACCCAAGTGGGAAAATGTGGAGGCCTGGCCCATCAGGCATCACTCCTAGGCCTTTCTTGCTTTCTTGACTTCTGGAAAATTTACTTTTAGGGAGATTTTTCTGTTTTCTGCTTGTCAGTTTCCTTTCCTCATGTTGATCTTTCCTTTTGTGAGATAGAAGCACATTGATGTTGGCAGTAGATAGCTGAGACAGAAAGTCATCTTAGTATTCTTTTGGAGGCTTTGAGAATTCACAAAACTTTGCAAACATCTGAGTTACATATGGAGTATATACTTTATTGCCTCTGGGTTTTAGTTGTTCCCTTGCGTTGTGAATCATCAAAGTTAGGTAGTGATTTACAGAAATGTCTGCGTTGTGATAAATAAAATGAGCTTAACTGTAAATGCCCCACTGGAAACAACCACCACCTCTTTTAGAATAGAGCAACTGTTGCTGCCCTTGTCCTCTGGTGACTGGGAAGAATTACCAGGTGCTGAGAGCTGTCCGTTCAGTAATGTATTTCCAACTATAAGGCAAGCATGGTTTGTTAGTTGTGATGACATTTACCTTTTTTTTTTTTTTTTTTTTTTTTAAGTTAAAGTCTCAATCTGTCGCCCAGGCTGGAGTGCAGTGGCATGCTCACGGCCACCCCAGCGTTGACCTGCTGGGCTCTGACGATCCTTCCCCTCAGCCTTCCAAGTAGCCGGAACTATAGGCACGAGCTACCATGCCTGGTTAATTTTTTGATTTATTGTAAAGACGAGGTCTTACCATGTTGCCCAGGCTGGTCTCGAACCTGCGGGCTCAGGCAATCCTCTTGCCTTGGTGACGTTTACCTTTTGGTTAAAAACTTTACCTTAGGCATCATGACTTATAGTGCAGCTCAGAAGCATTTATACTCTACAGGTGTACCTTTAAACCAGTGATTCTCACAGTATTTTAGGATCGCTGTTATGTGTCATCTCCTTTGTATTTTAGGTTAGGGCAAAGTGTCAACCACTGCTACAAATGATTTTCTCATTTCCAAAAAGTATTTGAACATTATATGGTGTAAATAGAGCATCTTACTCAAATCTCTAGCTTACCTTTGCTAGTTTGTGTGCAGTGTTGGACATACAATAGTCTATCTGTAATGATTTTTGAGTTGTGCCATGTCAGGGATTCAAAGTATATCTTAACATGATATTGAGGCAGAAGAAGTAGAATCTGAACTGGGCGTGTTGGAGCCTACTGTCCTATATTTACTCTCAGAACTTGTATTTTTTAAAGAAAACACACTAATTACTCTTTGTTCTCTGCAATCCTGTGGTTTGTGATCAAATTGTTTTGTAGCCTGTGAAAATCGTGTTAAATAATTTAAGTTAGGTCTATGTGACAGTAGCGAATCTTTTTATTTGTTGTTTGAGTCTCACTGTCGCCCAGATTGGAGTGCAGTGGCACGCTCATGGCCACCGCAGCCTTGACCTTTGGGGCTCAGGTGATCCTTCTGCCTCAGCCTTCCAAGTAGCTGGAACTACAGGTGTGTGCCACCACTCCCAGCTAATTTTTTTATTTTTTGTAGAGACGAGGTGTCGCCAAGTTGCCCCGGCTGGTTTTGAACCCCTGGACTCAGGCAGTACCCTTGCCTTGGCCTCCCAAAGTGCTGGGATTACAGGTGTGAGCCACCATGCCCAGTGCAAATCTTTTTTGAGAAAAGTCAGAAGATTCTTGGATGTGACTCCACTCCCACTACAGGTTGTGTTCTAATCTGATCACTTGTTTCACTTTCCTGGGAAGGAGAGGGACACATTTAATGGAAACCTGAAACAGTGTTGGGCTGTGGAGTAAGAAAGCTGTACTGAGTGGGCACCTTGTTTGGCAAGCTGTCACTCCTTAGTGATTGCCCGGTGTCAGCTCTGGTGCGTGACAAAGGATCCCATAGGCAAGGTGGGTCTGGGTCCTGGTGGGGAGGTGGTGAGCAGAGGAGGTTTGAAAATACAATTCAAGTGCAAAGTTGATACTTTGGTGCCCACCTTGCCCTTCTAATATAACTGCATTAAACGGAAGAATGGGGTGGAAAGTGTATGGGAATTATCCATTATCTTGCCAACCTGAAAATGATTTGCAATTTGCATTTTCCTTTCTAGCCTCTGCATTTGTTTTTATGCAGTTGTAATTATAGTTGTGAATAATTGTTTCCTACTTTTTTCACTTAATAGATTTTATTATAAAGCTCTTATCACTGTTAATGGTTACATTAAAAAGAAGGCTTATTTTAGAAGGTGACTTAATGCTACTCCAAAGGGTTCCCAGGTGCTCTGTTCCAACCCAGGCCCTGTGCTTGGGACACTTGGAGCACCCTACCCCGCATGTGTGCTCGGGTGCTCTGGACCCTCAGCCCCTATTGCGAATCTGCTGAGAAAGATAGTCTTCCCAGAGAAAGTATGCATTTGTACACAGAAATGGCATACCACTCCAAAAGCCACACAAGGATGTATGGATGGATCCTTAATAAGGAGCCCCGTCCTAGATCTTGAAATGGACATTGCAATTTTAAAATTTAAATTAAACTTAGCAGTGTTATGTGTTTTTCATTTTATTTTTTCCCTTATTTTCCTTTTTTCCCTTTTCTTTATTTTTACAAAAAGATTTCGTTAGATTTTAAATCTTGGATCTAGTTGATAACATGTATCAATTTCTACTGCTATCTATGGAACTATCCCAAACTTGGGCTTAACCCAGCAGTTCATTTCTCTGAACTCTAGGCTGACTGGGTGGTTTCTCTCTTGATCCTGTCTGGGCTCAGTCTTGCAGCTGCATTTAGCTGGCAAGTTGACCAGGCTCTGGTGGGTCCTCTCTGTTCTCTGGTCTTTCATCCTGGCCTTCTTCAGGGCGTGGTGGTCTCAGAACAACATCTCAAGAGGGTAAAGGTGGAAGGCGCAGGGCCCTCGAGGGCCAGCCTTAGAGATTGTGTATGTCCGCCACTTCCACCACACTCTTGGTCAAAGCAAGTCACAAAAGCAGCCCAGATCCAGGGAGTAGGAGCTAGAGTGCACCTCTCAGGGAGTTTTCCCGGGGAGGGAGCTCTGGGCCTGTTCTGCAATCTACCCCAGTACCTAGCATGTTCTCAACCCAGGCGTGCTGATCCCTTAGGGAAAGATACTTTTGTTGTGGGAAGCAAAACTTCAATTTATCTTCTAATTAAATATGATATTTAAAGCTTTAAAAAATAATTTTGAAGACTTGTGTAAGTTAAAGATCCTCCAAGAGGGCCACCATGGTGGTGCCTGTGTCACACTGGCCTGTTTTCCATCCTTTATTTGTACAGTACATGTGTATTTGCATACTGGCCCCAGGGAGTACAGTGATTTGGTGACCTCACCCTCTCTTCCCTTAGTATTCAGTGATTGAACCTTTGATCTTGGTTGTTGGAAGGTACAGGTGCTGAGAATGCTCAGGTTTGACACCCCTTTGGGTCATTGTCTTGAGGTAGTTTGGCAGCTACTCAGCCTGGGCCATATGGTTGTCCCAGGTCTATTTTGGTCCTCTTCAGTCAAGCATAAAATGGGGACAATACTGAGAACAGAAGTGAAAGGGATACCATGTTGCCCACCCCTCTACTCTGCCCTCCATCATCCCCTGCAGCACAAGAAATCCAGGGAGAGGTGAATTCAAGAAGAATAAGGTGGGAAAAAAAACCTAACTTGTTTGATCTTTTTAAAAAAAGAAAATCATTCCAGATTTCATTCTGTTCAGCAAAACAGGTACTACAGTATATACAATTTTAAGCCAGGTACTAAAAGGCTACAAGTTTCTTTTCTTATAATAAATGAAACAGCTAACTTAAAGACTGTTAGAACTATTATAAGTCAACACGATTGGGCTGTTTGATTTAACTTCATTTCCTAGTTAACCTAGGATTGATTAATTTCTACATCTCCTAGGGTAAGAGTGTCTTTTCTTAGGAGTGAGGGACCTCACTTATTTCTGGAAGCCTATCAGATATATTATCCAATTGCTCTTTTAATTAGATTTACTTTAAAATGCCATAGTTGGCTAATTATCTTCAGTATAAAACCAGACCCTCTGAGATACTGTCTATGCAATTCAAAAGGCTTCAGAAAAATCTTTTTAAAGATTATATAGGCAGAAAACTTCTAGAACATTGGAGAAATGGCTATCTAAAAATAACATTTGATTGGAAACTGAAGCTGTTGATGGGTCTGACGAACAGTGTGGCATTTAGAATACATATTAAAGTAATTAGAGTGAATTAATGTGAGGGTGCTTCTGCATCTTACAACCAGCAGTGCAAGCTTAAGCAAAAGAATGACTCGGTTTCATTTTCTCTCAGCCTAATATAATTCCAGTATGTTCCACCTGCCAAGGTAGAATTCTGAATGCTTCTGAAAGTATTAGAGATTGGCACATAGATGGGTTAAAAGTCATGTCCTTTCCTTTTTTTGCATTACCTACCTATGCATTTCACCCCTTATATCTCAGGCCTCTGGGTTGTTCCCTAGACAGGGCATCTTTAGAAGCTGGAGGGTTTTTTTCCATATTTGCATATCTTCAAGTTATTGTTGATTGGTAATGTCAAATAATCAGCAATAGCTTTTCTTCCTCTGGTGTGCCTTCTTCCAGTGATATCTGTTCATTTGTTCACTTGGTCAACATTTTCTAACTATTTGTCACGTGACAGGCAGCCGTGGGGTCTCTTGATGAGTGGAATTCCATTCTTGCCCTCTGTGTGCTTGTGTGAGTGGACTCGTAGACGTGCGAGCAGCAGACCCATTCTTGCCCTGTGTGCTTGTTGTTTGAGTGGACTCGTAGACGTGCGAGCAGCCGGCAGTGGGACAAGCAGGCTAAATAGACAGGTGGGCAGCCAGACTCAAGGGGCTAACAGGGAAGCTCTGATGGGGTACATGAAGTGGACTGGAGGCCACAGGCTTGGCCGGCCTTGAAGTAAGACGGCCTTAAAGTGAGGTAGGGAGCGGGGCAGAGCAGAGGGCGGGGAGTTGGTGGCAGCTGACCAGATCCTGGCAGACTTTCAGTGCCATGTGAAGGAGCTTGGGTTTGCTTCTAGGCTTGGAAAGAGCCGCTAAAGGATTCTGAAGGAGAGAGAGGACAGATTTAAGAAGGTTGAAGTTGTGATTATTAGAAGTGGTGAACACGGGAGGAAGAGTAGACGCCAATGGGTACCAGTACGTCATCCCTACACACACACACACACACACACACACACACACACACACACACACACACACACACACGTACGTACAGTTTTTTTGAGTTGAGAATCTCACTCTGTCACCCATACTGGAATGCAGTACATGATCATGGCTCACTACAGCCTCGACTACAGGCATGCCTGGCTCATTTTTTGTTTTTTTTCTATAGAGAAAGTCATATAAGGTCTTGCTGTGTTGCCCAGGCTGGTCTCGAACTCCTGGGCTCAAGCAGTCTTCCCACCTTGGCCTCCTAAGATGTTGGGATTATAGACATGAGCCACCATGCCTGGCTAGGAGGTACAGTTGACCTTTGAAAAACAGGTTTGCACTGCACAGGTCTGCTTATATGTAGATTTTTTTCAACGAAACGTGGAATTTGAGGGATGCTAAATCTGCATATACAGAAGGCTAACTTTTTGCAGTCATAGGTTTTACAAGCCCAACTGCAGGACTTGAGTGTGCTTGGAATTTAGTATGTGTGGGTCTCTAAGCTTGCTATCCAGCGCGTTAACTGTTCTTATGGAAGGCAGAAAAAGACTGCATATTAAATCAACCCCCTGTGTATTCTGAGGGATGACTGTAATTGGAAATTACTTAGGGATAATTGGAAATATTGGTCCAGAGCCTAGAAGAGAGGGTTTAGGGCTTATGTTTAGGTTTGAGGGACCTGAAAAGCATATGTGTTATTTTGAAGCCATAAGGGAGAAAGAAGCTATTGGGAGAAGTGGGTTCTGGGCAGAGCTTCGGGACCTATCTACAGGAAGGTAGCTAGTGGAGGAGGCAGATGGAGCAGAGAGGCTGGAAGAAGCCCCAGAGGATGCAGGGAGAAGGCAGGCAGGTGGGGAGGGGTGAAGTGAAGATGGAGGGTGTTAGCAGTCTCAGAGGGGCTGATCAGGATTGATCCCTTCCTTCTATGCAGTCATCTGGTCACCTTTGTTTGCTAGTCATTTATGTCATGTCTGATTTCAGAAATTTTATTTCACCTGAAGCCTTCAGACCAGCAACTCTTGGGTGTAGATCCATGGTTCTGAACCTTCTCTGCACATCAGCATCACCAGGGTTACTTTGGAAGAGTACTGATGCTTGGGCCACTTTTGGAGTGTGCTTTCTTGAGTATCTCCCCAGAAATTGTGATTTGATTGGTCTGGGGTTGGCAAATCTGCCCAGGCCAATCATTGCTGCCTGCCATGATTGCTTCAGGGATCTCTAAGTTCGCTATCCAGGTGTAAAATGTGTTCTCATGGAAAGCGAAAGAAGACTGTATATTAAACTCCTATAATCTTGTGTTAATAGGTAGTATGGTATGTTAGTTATTCAAGTGGCCTGGGTAATAAATAGAAAGTTTGTGGTATACCATAGGTAGATAATGAATTTTCTAATAATAATGTCCTTAAATGTTAAAGCTACACATTATTGTTATTTTGATGGCTAAAAAACCCATTTAATTTTGTAGCTTTGTTAAAGTCTTTGATTGTTTTTGTGCTGTAGATGTATGGAAATTCTCATTCCCAGTGTTGTTGATAGAGTGTGGACACGGGTTAGATGGCTGGCCCTGTTGGCCTCTAACCAGATGCATCATGATTGCCTTGATTCTGTGATTTTCTTTTATGTGACTGTTGTTTTAAGTCCTGGAAAGAACAGGTAGTCCAGAGATGGTGCAGCAGCATTGAAGAGAAACTTGATCACAGAGCACTTAATCTGGTATTAGGGCTGTGTTGGAAAGGTAATGGTGGTGTTGAGGATTTCATTGACAGGTGCTCTTTATTATGGAGGTATGACTCCTGTGCCTGTGGGTGAGTGTGAGGGACATGTGGGGCACGTGCACTAACAGCTATTACTGTTTGCTGTGAACCAGGCTGCTAGAGCTGCCGAGGGAGAGAGCAGACAGAAGTTCTTCACCCAGGATATTAATGGAATCCTATTAGAGTGAGTATCGTTTGTTTGTTTTTTTGTTTGTCTGTGTCTGCTGTGACTGCCTGGGTTGACTGGCCAAGGGAGAATGGGAATACAATTGAACTACATACAGGTGACCACCAATGAGATAAAAGAACTGGATTACTATGGCTTTATTGCTGGTCTAGTAAAAAAGAAAACAAAACAGGGACACTAAATCTTTGTCTCCAGAAATGGTAGACCTTCCTAATCTTAGGCAGCTGTGTGGGGTAGTCATGACCTGTTGGAAGAGGATTTCTTGGCAAGTGTGAGATGAGAAGAGAGAGAAGGTGCTGCTTCCCTGTCTCTCAGAATCCGGAACAAGAGACAGCATGGCGGCCTCAAGGCCTGCTCTGTGCCGGCTATTCCTTGGCATCCTGTGACTCTCCTCTCACCCTCCCTTCTGCTCCTGGTACCCGCACGCGCACACCATCCGACAACACCTCTCCTGGACCTCGGAGCCTTTGAGCCATAGTACTGGGTGATTTGGATTAAAAGGCCAAAAACTCAACATCAAAATCTCAGCCAGGAAATGAATCTTGGGTCTGGCTCCCAGGGTTGCAGCTCTTCACTTGGTGGCATGATGTAGCCAGCAAAGCTTGTGACTCAGCAACTGAGGAGTTTGAGTATGTGAGAACAGCTGTCAAGACTTGAGCATGTTCTAGCAAATGACCTTGCCTGGCCAGGGTCTGGATCGGCCCCTTTGGTAAGGAAGCATGGGCTGCAGAGAGTACAGAGCCATGGTGTGGACAAGAGGTTTGTGTCAACAAGGAGCCTGTTTGAGTGTGCCATACACAGAAAGCTTGAGGAATTAAGAAAAAACATCTTTTTGCTTATCTAGATGGGGAAGCTAGAGGGGGAGGATTTCACTGACCTCATAATTGTAGATAGGACTGGGAACTGGAAAGAGAAGAAATGTTGCCGGAAAGTATTTCCTGCCAACCCCAAGGAATTCATTACTTTCTACCTGGAAAGCTGTGTGTTTTCCTTGTTCATGAAATTTGGTGCTTCAGGGCTTGTTCTCTTGGTCACTGTTTTCTTGACTACCTTTGACTTGGTCTTGTATTTGACCTGAGAGCCTTGACCCACTTTACCTAGTCAAGTTAATCGGGTTTAAAAGTTGTTCTTATTTGTTGACTATTGAAAATCTGTTGTGTTGGCCACTCAGTCTCATTGTCTGCCCACAAGATAAGGTTTGCCTTGCTTTTGGCTCCTAACTTAGCTCTCCATGTAGGGTGCTCTGATGAAGAGAGAAGTTGAAGTGCAATGCAGCTGTTGATGACTCTGTTCTCTTCTTCAGCATAGAGGTGCAGGCTCGGGAGCTGAGTAGTCAAGCCCGTTCTGGAGTCTATGCCTACCTTGCCTCATTCCTGCCCTGCAGCAAGGATGCTCTGGTCAAACGTGCTCGAAAACTTCACCACTTTGAGCAGGTGGGTTGACTTTGGCGTGGAGCCCCTTTCCTTTGGGGCCTAGCTGAGGAGTGATGAATCTTACAGGTGCCACATCTACTGTGGCACTGCCTCCTTTTGGTGATCCCTGCCATGCATCCTTAGTGTTAGAATGATGTGTAAACCAGACTTGTATTGTGTCCTGCTCTCAGCAGGGGGGCCGTCTGAAGGAGCCACTCCAGAAACTCAAGGAAGCCATTGGAAGGGCGATGCCAGAGCAGATGGCCAAGTACCAGGATGAATGCCAGGCACACACACAGGCAAAGGTGGCTAAGTAAGTGTGTCCCTATGCTTTTGCATGGCATGGTCCGCCTGTCTCTCCTCCTCCTGTTTTACAGTATTTCCTTACATTTCCAAAGGAGGCTCTTGACTCTTCTGCATTTTCACCTTCTCATCTTGGAAGTCCCGGTTATTCTGGGGGTGAGGGGAGAGGTGGGGGCAGGAGGACCTCAGGGTCTCATTTAATTCCGTTCACTTCATAGGATGCTGGAAGAGGAGAAAGACAAGGAGCAGAGAGAACGGATTTGTTCTGACGAGGAGGAAGATGAAGAAAAGGGGGGCAGGAGGATAATGGGACCCCGGAAGAAATTCCAGTGGAATGATGAAATCAGGTGTGCCCAAACTGGGACACTGTCTCATTGGAGGGTTTGTGGGGCCAGTATCTGAGCATATTCCCATATTGCTAATGAAGGGCTGCTGGAAGTGCATGACTGAAACCTTGAAGAAGCATTGGGGTGGCTTGAGGGTTCTGATTTCCGCTTCTTCCTCAGGGAGCTGCTCTGCCAGGTGGTGAAGATCAAGCTAGAGAGCCAGGACCTGGAGAGGAGCAGCAAGGCTCAGGCCTGGGAAGACTGCGTGAAGGCCTTTCTGGACTCCGAGGTCAAGCCTCTCTGGCCCAAGGGCTGGATGCAGGCCAGGTGAGGGCCGGAGTGATGACATGGGGGGTTTGTGCAGTCAAGAAGTACTTGAAGAACATTGCTTTTGTACCAGGCCGGCTGGGTACCTGCCTTCAGGGAGTCACTGTCTAGTTGACTCATCTCTGATCTCTCCCGAGTATTGGGGGGCATGCTAGTAGCTAGGAAAGGGCCGTCTTTGTCTTTCCTAGAAAAGGGAAGTGACCTTTTGGGTTTCATCCTGCTTCAGTTCAGGACTGGCTGCATGCTGTTCTCATCTCCCTGTGCACTTCCTGTTTTGACATGATGGCGCCTACTAGAAGTTGGGTGATGAATTCATCTGGGATGCTTCCTAACGAACCTAAAGAAGTCTCATGTACAGGAAGCAGGGCTGACTCCTTACGGGAGCCAAGAGCCAGGCTTATGTTTCAGAGGCTGCTTTGTGGGCATCGCTTCCCACAAATGGAGTACCTCCATTATACGCGGGACAGGGAAAGTTAGCTGGAGCTGGTTTTCTTGATTGGGCTGGATACATCCGTTGTTTGTTTTTTGTTTTTTGTTTTTTTGAGTTGGCGTCTCACCCTGTCGCCCAGACTGGAGTGCAGTGGCTGCTTCCGGCCACCGCAGCCTCAACTTGCTGGGCTCCGGCGATCCTTCCGCCTCAGCCTTCCGAGTAGCTGGAACTACAGGCGTGCACTACCATGCCCGGCTAATTTTTTTGATTTATTGTAGAGATGAGGTTTCACCTGCCCAGGCGGGTCTCGAACCCGCGGGCT
>CAUYQG010036958.1:0-12862 GCA_963574415.1 Tarsius wallacei | reverse complement strand
AGTGGGACTTTGTGATGAAGAGTTTGAAGCTACATTTTGAGAAAGCCTTTGCTACACTGACTTTTCTCTGGTATGCTCTGATCTCACTTTAAAGAACTCCCTCTAGTTCTTTCAGTGTTACATCTTGTCTTTCTTGAGTCTTATTTACTCTTCCCATCCATTCCCTAATCCTTTTTGTACTCTGGGGTCAGTTGTTGATGACTTCCATTGTTTAGGCTCTGAGGTCTGATTTTTCATGTGTTTTCTCTTTGTTACACTGGAAATTGTCTGTATTCTTCTGTTGATTTTTCCTCATTTGTGACAGGTCTCTTTCTTTTCTCTTTAGTTCTGTTTTTCAGTGGAGAGGCACTCACTTCTGATGTTTGCTTAGCTCTCTATTCTTCCCTTATCAGGGCTCTGAATTTGTTCTATTTTGTAACAGGACTGTGGGTGGGAAACTTTGCTGTCTCTTGTAGTTTTGTGAGTCGAATACGGTAGAGGATGGGGAGCTAGGATTCAGAAACTACTTGCAAATCACAATGTTTACTGATTGTGGTATGGGCTCCCTGAGACCCCCTCCCCACCACCACTCTATATGATGATGCAATGGGTATGTGTGTGTATACCATAAGTCCAAGATACAGTAACAGCAATGAGGAGATCAGTGAAAAGTAGAATGAAAGAAGAGAGAAACAAATTTTAAATGAATAAAAAATTTAAGAAAATCACAGAAACCAAAGCAAAAAACAATTGAACACCCAAACCACACCAAAACAAACTGGAATAGCAACAAAGCAAAACAGAACAAAAAACAACAACAAAAAAACCCAGGTAAACCAACCCCCTCCCCCTGCACATACCTGACACAAAATGGAAGGAGAAGGAAAAGAGAAAGAAAGCCAAAAAAGGAAAGAGAAAAAAAAGTAAAGAGAAAAAAAGAAAGGAATTCAAATCAAACCCTGACACATATATTCACACACACGTTAAGCTAAAAAAAGGAAAGAACAAAAAGGCAAAAAGAAACCAACAAACAAAACTGAAAGATGAACACTCAGTCATTCACATACACATATAAACAGAAAAAAAACAAAAGAAGAAAAAGGAAAAAAAAAAGGAGGGGATGCAGATTGAACTTTCGCATACACATTCATGCACAAAGGAAAAATACTGAAAGATTTAAAAAACAGACAAAAATAAAACCTGCCCTTTTGTGGCAGGTTCTGTCACTGTTCCTCTCAGCAGCCCCTCTGCTGTCTCCTGCAGTGCTTCAGCCACATTCACAATCTCCACAGTGTCAGGCCCAGGAAAGGAGGAGGGGGTAGTGGGGGTGGGTGGGGCTTCTCCCTTCCCACTCTCTATGGTCAGGGTGATCCCGTCCAGTGAGGAGTTGCTGGATTGTCTCTTCCCCACATACTGGCAAGGTGGTGGGCTGGGGGGAGGGGGTGTCCCCGGGGGGTCCCCATCAGGCTTATTCTGGAGTAGAGTTCTCCTATTGTGGCTGACATCCAGGCTCTGCCTGAGTTTGTCCCTCTCAGTTGTGCCCCCAGCCATGTAGGTCTGATGTTCAGAGGACTGCTGAGGAGGAGGGGGTTGGTCAGCCCCAGATTCACCACTGATCTCTTTGGAGGTCTTCCTCATCCCTTTGTGGTCATACTGTTTGTCCTGCAGCCGAATCGGGTAGGGGGTGGGGTGCCTGAGACTCAGCACTCCTCCTGTCCCTCTGGACTTTGTGCTTTCAGGATATTCCTTCTGGATCACCATCTACCCCTGATTAGTTGAATCATCAGTCACAGAGATTGGATCTGTTGCTCCGTGATGAGCAAGCTGGAGCACTTTCCTGCCTAGTTTTCAAGATGGTGGCAGAGTGCATCTTTCGTCTTCTCCACTGGGGCTCTGCCTCTGGGCTCCTGCGCTGTGCTCGGTACACAGTCCTTGCTGCCAGTGTCTAACCAGACCCTGCAGTGATGAGGCAGAACCTGGAGCCAGCAGACTGTCCCACTGCAGTAGTGAAGCAGAGCCTATAGTGGGCAATCTCTCCTAGCAGCTTCTCCCAAGGAAGGCCTTTGTTAGTTTTTAAAAAATGGCACTCATCCTCTGTGCCCTGGGAAGCACTAGGGACCAAGCAGAGCAGCTGTGGCACCAGCTGCTTCACCAGGAAGGCCCTGGCCACTTGCTCCTGAGCCCCCACTCAGTCAACCACTCACATGCTCACTTACTGACACACACACAAAATCTTTCATATACTCACTCACAATGGGACTCAGAGTCCTATTGGCTCTGCCACCATCTTCCTGTAATCCCCATCATTGATTTTTCAATTTGTGCTCTTTGAGGTGGGACCAGTGGGAGGCTCAGCTAACTGAGTGTGGGGTGACCCAAAGAAGCTCCATTTGTTGGATTTCTAATACAGGGACTCCTAATATGATGTCCTTGCAAGTAAAAATGGGGTCATGCTAAAGAGAAATTTAAGGTTTGAAAGTGACATCTCAGACTTCTTTCCATGTTTAAATAGTCTGTGGTGCTTTTTATGTTATGTATTTTTATAATAAAAGTTTAGAACAATGACAGTGCACACATAGGGAAGTATATTCATATAAAGTATTGAAATTCAAAATAAAGGTTTTTATTAATTTAAGTAAACTCAGTTATTCAGAACTCTAGACCTGAAATGATAAAGTAGAACACAACTGTGGTTTACATAATCTAAAAAATCACTCGAGGTTAAGGTATATCTGGCCTGGAATATATCACACTCAGTGTTTGAGCCCCCTTTTTAAGTGTGCCATTGTTGCCTGTGCCTATTAGATATGGTGTATGCTTTGCAAAATGAACACATCTAAGCTAAAACTTTATGTTTTGGTGTATTGCTATCTATAAGGACATGGCCTGGCTCAGGGAAGCTTGCTTGTTCGTTCATAAAGTAAGACCATAGGCATATACCATCCAGAAAATTAGTCACAGCACTAGTCTGCAGCCCATCCAAGCACTGAGCTTAGCTTTCATTGGCTTGTGTTCTACTTAGCTTCTTTATTTTGCTACACCATTGGATTTATCTCAGCAATTGACCCTCCTGTCCCACTGCCCAGTGCAAAGTTGAATCCTCTCTCTCTGAAAACTGCCTTTCTTGGACCATTATTTCTGTAGTTGACTACCACTGTAAATGGTTTGCTGGCAGCTCTAACTGTGTTCTATGTGGTTCCTTTCAACCACCCTCTTTGTTGATAGTTCTTATAGGCCTATACCTGGAGTTACAAGCAAGAAAAATAATTATGATCAGCAGAGACACTGGTTCATGACCATGTTTTTTTTTTAATACAGTCATGCTGCAAAAATGTTACATGTACTCTGCTACTTCAGCTGCAGATAGCAGGATAACAAGAAGCTGAACATTTAAAGCAATTTACTAACATATTCAGTGAGCTTGGCTTTTGCCATCTTGCATTTTTGATATTTGTCTTAGACTGTCTCTTGTTTTTTTCCTTTGTTTTTAATTTCTTGCCTCTGTTCTTACCAATCTGATGACTAAGGTGTGTGTAGAAGAACAAAGCAAAATTTAGTAGCTGGTAGACTGTAAGCGTGACATCTCAGTGGGCACATGTTGTCACTTTTTGTGAGAGAGCTTGCTGTGGTTTTTGCTGACCTGCAAATTAGGTGGAGGCCAAATAAACCAAACACCTTAGGCTTGCAGATAAAGCAAGCCTTTCTTGCTTTTAAAAGAAAGGAAGCAAATGTACACATGCTACCTAATACTACCCTGGGAAAAAAAAGAGATGACCCTGTTTATTTCCATGTGAAAGAAGGTATTGCATGGATAAAAATCCATCCATTGTGTAAGGGAATGGCTCCATCATGGTGCCCTGGTAATCTTGCAACTGTCCAAATAGGCCCGGTAGCCAAGACTTGACCACCGGTTTCTATTCCTTGACAGAATGCCCTGCCATCCTCTTGGAATGTGAACACATGGGAGGCTTGTGAGGAACTGCTACAAGGTCAGCTTTCCCTTGACCCCTGCCTCCTGAGAAGGTTGTCCTGAGACAGGGTCTTTTCACCTCTGGGCTCTGATGAGACCGGAGGCCTTTTGCTTCAGCCCTTCTTGGGGTACAGCTGCAGGTTATAAAACTGCACCGCTGCAGTATGAACTTGATAATGGCGATGATATCTGACCATCCAAGTTGCAATGTTTGTTTCACTGTCACCCTGTGCAAGGGATATGGAGAACTGGTCCCTTTAGCTGTCTATGTAAGTAATAAGATGTCTAAATGCATAAAAGGGCTCAGTTCTTCACTGCTGGCAAAATTGTCAGTGTTTGTCTTGCATTGTATGACAAATCTCATCATCTTAACACATGGTGTTCATTTTTTCTTAAGATTTTTATTTATATGTAAACATGTGCTGTTCTAATGCTAATGAACATATAAACTGTGTTATAACTGTGCTTAATTTTTACAAAGTAATATGTGCTCATAACCACATAATTTATTTGGCTTCTATTGGTGGATATTTAGATTTCTTTTGCAACTTTGTACTGTTGTAAGGGCTTCATTTATCCTGTTTTGCATTTTTTTTAGGGTAAAATTAAAGTTGGGGTGAATAGATCAATAAATACTCACAGCTTAATTTTTGGAAATGAGTATATATTGTTAACATGACTTTCAAATGTTTTATTATACTTATAAGGCCATCATTATGAGTGAGCTTATTAATTTCCCTGAGGGTTTATTTTTATAGTCATTTAAAATTTAAAAGTTATTAATTAATTGGCATTTCTGTTATATCTTGCCTGTGTGCTGAAGTGAGTCACTATTGTATAATGGGAGTGCCTGGGCTAGGAATGTGGTTTAAATCCAGACTCTTCCTGCTGTGTGAGGTATGTGGTCTCTGTGAGCTTCAGTTTCTTGAATCATAATATAGTTATTAATCTAATATTCCATGTTGTAAAAAGTGGAAATGTATACATTCACACATATGTGATCACCTATACACAGATGTATATATACATACACCCTAACCACCTAATCAGGACTTGATATATGTAATAGGTGTATGTTAAATGAAAGATAATATACAATTAAATGTATTTTGTATATTATATAATGTTTGGCAGAAGAGTAATATCTGGAACATTTTGCTATAGCAGTGGGTCTGGTGAAAAGAAATGAAATTTAAGGTTTATAAAACTGTGTGTATATCTAATATTCTATAAAATGAATGCGATAACTGTAGCATGTCTAAGAAGGCTGCATAAAAAATAAAGTAAGTTCAGTGCCTGAAGCAGTGTTGTCTCATAATTGGTTCCTTCTCTTCAGGAAACTGAGAAATGAGCTGGTCAAAATCAATATCTTTGAATTCATTTTTAAGGTCAAAAGTAGTATTCTGTATGTCTTCCTTTTTTTTTTTTTTTTTTAAAGTCATTAAACAAATATTTATGGCCAGGTGTAATTATGTCCCCAGAGATACAATGATGAACAAGACCAAGAAGTTTCCTTTTTTAATTGGAAACTTACATTCTAATTCAAAATAAGCAAACTGGTTAAATTCAACTAAGTAATTCCCGTGAAAAATAATAAAACAATGTAATGAGAGACAGAGGGGGTGATAGAATCCCTTTGGAGTTCAGTGACCAGGGAGGTGCTCTGAGGTGCTGCTCCTCACAGGTGCCATATTGTTGAATGATTTTCTTCTTCCGCAAAATACTTAATTCATTGTAAGTTTTTATTCTTTGATATTATGTATTCTGTTTTGGGATAAATTTTAAAAGGTTCTTTGCATATGTATGTGATCATAAAAGGAGGTCTTAGATATAATTTACTTTTGGTGAAATGATAATATATCCCAATCGGAAATATGATTAAATTGAGAAATTACATGCAATCTTTTTAAGAACACAGCTGTTGTCAAAAATGAGATATCTGTATTTGCTTTAGAGCCAATACTGTTGTAACGTTTTTTGTAAAGCACATACCTGTAATACATCAAAATGCTTGTGTGAAAATTGGGTCGTTGAATAATCTTTCCAGAGCATCTTCAGGATTTGTCAGATTGCTTTCTGTTTAGCAAAATAAAATATCTCATGTTGTGGCAGAAATGGTGTAGACCTTGAAGCCCTGTAATGGGCCAGTGGCGCTTAGGCTCCTTGATGGAAATCACTCTATGATGATGTCTCAGTATTTTCAAACAAAACAAGAATATTCATTGATGACAATTCCTTTAGTCTTATTTGATGATTTAAATACTTTTAAAAATTTTCATACATTAGCAAGTGTATTTTTAGCAATAACAAGTTAATGTTGTGATGGATAGTGAATGTTAATGCCCATGCTTTTTGTGTGTCTATTTTTTAGCTGTAAAATGATAAGGTGTTTTTTTTTTATTACCTGAGTTTAAATTACTCACTTTTGTTGTCAGTGATATATATGGAGGCCAAAGGAAAAATAATGTCTGTAACTTACTTTTCATCTTCTAGGCCATAGCTACATACTTATTCCAGTGGGCAGCACATTTGTTGGCACATTAACAAGGGCTCAGAAATTTTTTTTGTAGATAATTAAAAGT
Source organism: Tarsius wallacei (assembly GCA_963574415.1). Classification (NCBI taxonomy): domain Eukaryota; kingdom Metazoa; phylum Chordata; class Mammalia; order Primates; family Tarsiidae; genus Tarsius; species Tarsius wallacei. Next base: position 6,331 of record CAUYQG010036958.1, on the reverse strand, counting down.
CTACATGAATTATTTCTGCATAACTTGATGGATTTTGTGTTTGTTATGCCATCATGTTGCTTTATTGCCTCAAGAGGTTTCAGATGTTTGAGAGGTGGATCTTACCACCTATCATCACCACTGCTGATGCAATTCTGACCTTTTACCATCTACCTTTTTCTGGAACATTCACAGCCAGCAAGATACATTTAAAATTAATGCTCAGATAGCACTTCCTGACCAGTATTCTCCAAGGATATGTGTGTATGTGTGTGTGGGATGTACGGCTAAGTAATAATACTTGTAGAGAATTTAAAAAATGTAGACAGTAATAAATGAGGAGAGAATATTTACGTCAATCTTGCTATCCACATACAGGGCTGGTAATATTTTTCCTGTTCCTTTCCAACAGCTTTTCTACATGCACATATTTTGTATGCCTGGGCACACATACCTGCATAGTACCTGGCACACAAAAGGTGCTTTATAAATATGGGAATAAATGAATGTTTTAATAGGTATAATAATTTGTATCTATATGTATGTTCTTATTTTATTTCTAATTGACAAATAATAATGGTATATCTTTATACCACTGTGATGTGATGTTTGGGTCAATGTGCTGTTTGGATATATGTTTACTTTGTAGAGTGATTAAATGAAGCAAATTAGCATGTGTATCACCTCACATGCTTATCATTTTTTGAGGTGAGATCATTTAAAAATCTATTCTTTTAGCAATTTCGAAATATATAATTCATTATTATTAACTGTAATCACCATGCTATGCAACAGATTTCTAAAACTAAGGTATTCCTCCCGTTTAATTGAAACTTTGTATCCTTTGAACAGCAGCCCCTCCTCCCCTATTCCGCACTCCCCCAACCTCGGTAGCCACCTTTCTTTGTGCTACTTCTATGATTTTGGCTTTTTTTGATTGCGCATATGTGGGATCATGTAGTATTTGTCTTTTTCTGCCTGACTTATTTCACTTAGTGAAAGTAAGGATACAAAACGATGTCTATAAGCTTATATATACTGTTTTGTGACTTCACTTAAGATTTTGATTTCCAAAATGTTGATCTTTTGAAAATTCCTTACATATTTACCAAAAAGGATCAGCTTGTTTTCTAAATTACTTATGATCTTATAGATACTATTTTGTATCCTTCCTCAGTTTTTTACTTAACCAGAGAATTCTCAAGATATTATATTAAATATGCAAAAAATAAAAAATAGTTTTCAATAACCTCGTAATTATATATGTGTATATATGTCATAGTTTTTTTAACCTTTCTTTCATGTTAATACCACTTTGAGAATTTTTTGCTGTTATGTTGTGATGTACGTTTTTACCATGAATTTTATTATTAGTGTTTGACTACTTCCTTAGTGTGTAATCCTGGAGGAGGAAGTACTGTGGGGTAGAATGTAAATTTAAGACAATTATTAATCGCTTTTGCCAGTTTTTTATTATTCCAAAATAGTATTTTTATTGAATTACAAAGATTAACTATTATTCATCTAAAAAATGTGGAATGCAGAAAAACAAAGCACAAAGAAAATCAGAAAGAAATCCCGTCACCAAAAGATGATGTCTTTAAAAATTTTCATTTACATAATTTTAGTCTTTTAAAATTCATTACATATTTACCAAAAAGGGGATCAATTTGTTTCCTAAACTACTTTTTTCCCTACTTAGTAGTATATCACTATGTGGTCCTTCTCTGCCATTAACAGTCTTCTACAGTGCAGTTTTACTGCCTGTTATTAAAACGCCATGTCTGTGTCAGAGAGTTGATTAATTTCCCCTTGGCAGACCTTCTGTTTGTTTCCAGTGTTTCATTATTATGTAGAGTTCTAGGAATAAACACTTGTGTTTTGTCCCTTAGGCGTATCTACTCTGAGTGTGTTGGGACAGATTCATAGAAGGAGAATTGCTGGTTCAAACAATAATAAGGTTTTTGACAAATGTTGCTACATGGCCTTTCGACAGGTCATACCAATTGACACTCACACCAAAAAGAGTCATGGAAAGTAAAAGGAGACTATAAAAAAATCCTAGGTTATTCATCTTAAATTGAACTAAATCAATTTTCAGAAAACCTGTTCCCCTGTTTCTCTTCACTCTCTTTGAGAGTGTTTTTTTTTTTCTTGTTGTTTTCTTTGCTTTTGAATCATGGTCTTACTCTGTCGCCCAGGCTGGAGTTGAGTGGCACAATCACGACTCACCACTGCCTTGACATCTGGGCTCAGAAGATCCTTTTGCCTCAGCCTCTTGAGTAGTGGGACTATAGTCATGCACCACCACACCTGACACATTTTTTGACTTATTGTAGAGATGAGACCTTGCTGTGTTGCCCATGCTGGTCTTGAACTCCTGGGCGCAAGGAATCCTCTCACCTTGGTCTCCCAAAGTGCCAGGATTACAGGCGTTGGCCACTGCACCTGGGCTTTTGAGGGTAATTTAAGAGTTCATCAGACATCTTGTTGAGGGTGTAATGTGTTCATAAACCCATATCAAACAGGAAATGCTTGGTCATATGAATACCAATTTAATATATTAGTCTGCTTCTTGAGTTTATTTTCAATTAAATTTTATTTTTTTCTGTCTCTAATTGTTTCAAGAAAAGCCATTTTGTTTTCTCTTCCAGTCCCTTCAGTGGCTGCACAGGAAGCCTGGTCTTGGGAGCAGTACCTGAAAGAACAGAAGGCTGTCGCAGCCCCTGTTGAACTGTTTTCTAAGGTCAGTCACTGATGGACTTACAGTTGTACAAGGAATCAAACTTAAGAGATTAGTTAAAATGAAATCATTTGCTAGATAGCCCACCCGCTTATTCGAATTTCTGGGCTCTGCTGGCAAAGGACTCAGGAAAGCTGATCAAAGTCTTAGTGCTTCAGAATGTGGGCTGTAGCCCAGTGCAGCCACCTGCCAGCTCTGTGACATTCAACCTCAGTCTCCTCATTTGTAAAGTTGGAAAATTACCCTACCTATATCCTTGGGTTGTTGGAGGACTAGACTCCTAGCACCCGAGTTTGTGGCTACAGGAGATCATCTTTACTCATGGCACTCAATCTTTGAATTGCCTTTCAGTTCTCCTTGGTCTGAGTTTTCAGTGTTTCAAAGTGAATTTACATGAAAAAATTTCATCAGATTTACATCATTATTTTGCATCTTAACCTGCAGCAATAAGCTAAACCTTTTTATCTGGCATCAGGTACCACCGCACCCGAGGGCAGATGTAGCATGGTCAGGTTTAGGATGTGAGCTTCAGGCTAAGAACACAGGTGAGGTTTGTGACTTGATGGTCGTGTTTTAGGAATCAGGTTTGTACTGTGTCCTCATATCAGAGTCTTAGGGAATGTGCCAGATATTTGAGTGTTAGAGGTGAAGGGTGGGCTAATTTGCAGAGCAAGGCAAATTAAATTTTGACTGACGGCTGCAAAGTGTTAGATTTTCTGTCCAGCTCCTGCATGGCCCCTTCACCTCAGCAAGCTGGTATATTAATGTTATTCTCAGAGCTTCTCATTTAGATCCTTTAAGGTCTATCAACCAGTGTAAAAAACACTTGCAGAACTGAGAATTTCTTTCTCAGAATTTCCCTCACGACCTCATGTTTGTGTTAACAACAACAACAACGACAACAAAATGACCACGGGGCAAATGTGGGGTTTCTGTTCCTGAAATAAATCCTCACGGCAGTATTGGGAACTGTGTCATGATAGGCTACAGGTCACATAGTCTTCTCCCCTTGACTTTATAGAGAGATGACAGAAGAGGTGCTGGCAAGCACCAAGTGAGAGAAAGACAGTGTTGTGGCACGTGAAGACAGGACCTGCTAGGCTCCAGTGATCCTTCCATCTCAGCCTTCCAAGTAGTCGGAACTACAGACGCGTGCTACCACGTCTGACTAATATTTTGATTTATTGTATAGACTAGGTCTCACCGTGTTGCCCAGGCTGGTCTCGAACCTGTGGGCTCAGGCAATCCTCTCTCCTCAACCTCCCAAAGTGCTGCTTTATTTTTAATACACAGTTTCAATCCTAATATTTATGTTTTAGAAGATGTTCCAAAGGCCCCCAAGTCACAATTAGTTCTGTAATCAGATGCGTGCTTTACCAAGAAAATGTATGTATATATGTATTTTAAGGAGAGTATGCTTATTTTAGTGGCATACAAGGTGTTTGCATATCTAAAGGTTTATTTTAAGTTTCTTTTTGTACAAAACAAAGTAAAATGTCTTATAGTCTATCATTTATTTTTACCATCTGGGTTAATGAGCATATAAGGATATAAACACCTTCTGTTGACGTAGCACATTTAAAAACATTTCTCCCCATTACCAGTGAAATGTGCCCATCTTGGGTTGATTTAAAATTCTTTTTTTGGGGGGGGGTTTGTTTTGAGGTTGGTATTAAAAGCTTTTCTCTTTTATTTCTCCCTGCCAGTCATCTCTCTATCACCCATGCCTTCCTAAAGCATTCTTTTCACCCTGTTGCCAGTCACAGTGAGTCCAAATATGTGCGTGTGGGACTGGAGCCTCCACATTCTACCCCAGCTGCAGATTGCCTGGACCTAGAGCTTCTTTCATGCCTGTCAGACTGGTCCATGCAGTGGTTCCTGCCTGACTGCACTCAGTCTTTCTTCAAGTTTGAAGGCTTTTGCATCTTTTCTCGCTCTCTGAACCTCAGAGGTCCATGTTCCCCCTCGAGATGCTCCCTCTGCATGAAGCTGTCCCAGCCTGTTCACGCTGGCCTCTTGACATGTACTTAGTGGGCAGCTGTCATCTGCCCAAGTCACATTGGAAGGAATGAGGGCTGGGGGCAAGACAGGAGCAGCAGAGGGACTGGATTCCAGTTCCTGTGTTATCTGGCCAGGAGCAGCACCCAGATCTCCACTGGGCACCAGCTTCAGCGCTATGTGGGCAAATCGCACCTGCAGCCGTGGCAGGTCTCTGACGTGAGGGAACACTGCCTGCCCTCACTCTAGACTGTACTGTCCTGTCTGGTGACAAGGAAGCCCACTAAATGGCTCGTCCTTGATGCCCTTAGTCACAAGCTTTAAGGCCAGCTCTGTTTTTTGTCTCCAGGCAGGGGTTCCTCTTTCCCCGGCCAATGTGGGATTGCTGGGAAGGCTGGCTAAATGTGGGTTTAGACCCCTGAAAAACAGGGACCTTTCCTCATTTTAGAAATAGTTTTGTGTTTCAGAGCAAAATGAAAGTCATCATGCAAAACTTAAAACTCTTTTAGACTTTATTTTTTTTTATAGTTTGGTAATATAATTTTTATTTGAATTCCATATAGCTAGAGTGCTGTATTACTTTCCTATTGCTGTGATAACAAATTAGCACCAATTTAGTGACTTAAAACAGCACCAATTTATTATCTTGAAGTTCAGAAGTTGAGAGTTTAAAATGGGTCCCAAGGCCTCATTCCTTCTGAAGTCTCTTGGGGGAACTCTTTCCTTGCCTTTCTTCATCCTTAGCTCGTGAGGCCGTACCATGTTTCTTCCCTCATTGGTTCTCCTGCCTCCCTCTTATAAGGACCCTCATGATGACATTACACTCACCCTGGTAATCCAGGACAATCCCGCGTCTCACCCTCCTTCACTTAACTGCCCCTGCAGAGCACTATGTGCCGTGTCAGGTAACATAGCTGCAGCTTCTGGGCCTGGGCCATGGACATTACTTTGGGGTCATCTTCGGGGGAGCACTACAGGTGCCATCCTCTCTTTGTTGCCATTCCTAGTCAGTCCCTACCTTTGGCCTGCCTAACTTCTCATGGCTTGCTCCCTCCCAGATTATTCTGCTCTGGCCTTTGTAACCCTCCCTGTGGTAAAACAAATGATGCAACTTCTTCAAGAGTTAATACATTGTTCCCTCCTCTCTGTGGCAGACATACACCTTCTTCTCTTCAGAGCTCTGTCTCTCTGTGTGCCTGGTCCCCTCTGCCATGCCCACTTCTCCCTCCCTCAGGGTGCTGGCAGGGTGCCTAACCCTCCCTTCTTGGAAGGTGATACCATCTCATCACTGCTGTTTCCATTTTGTTGCTTTCTAGTGTGTGTGTGTGTGTGTGTGTGTGTGTGTGTGTGTGTATGTGCGCGTGCGTGTGTGTGTCTGCTCACACTGTTCATCTCCTTGTGCTCCCTCCCCGCCCCCACCGACCCCCACCCTGGTCGGGGTCTCATCCGAGGACAGTCCTTTGCGCACCGGGGACCCCGCACACAGACCCCCACCGCTCCGACGACCCGACCCGCCACCTCTGCCACAGAGCGGCCCGAACAATCTAGCAACCCTCGAAGCAGGAGCAGCATTTGTTTCACCACAGGCAGGGGTACCACGGCCAGACCAGA